>WNWK01000416.1:310000-325000 GCA_009830355.1 Cherax destructor | reverse complement strand
CCTGACACCTATCTTCAGTACAGTAGAGATAAAGACAGTGCAGCTACCGGCTTCAGGGAGTCCCAAAAGTCTAGAAAATAGAGTGACTTTACCCATATTTACAAGTCCCCATAGGTTCAGAGAACCTCGGTTCACTGGGAAAGAACACAGCCATGTTCATGAAGGAGCTAGGCAGAAGACTCCTCGTGGCAACTGAGGGAACCCAAGGCAGCTATTTATTTTTTTGTTCCAGCAGCTGAGTGTTGCAGTTCAGAGGGGCAATGCCAGGAGAATCTTGGGTAGGTTGTTGCCCAGCTCTGAGGAACTCAGCGAGATATATGTAATGTTATTGTTGACAAACACAGCTGTGTGTTGAAGTCGTTTCCCTGTAAATGTTCTCTGTTTTGTACCAGTCCCACACACCCACACACACACACACCCGGTGCCCTGGTGGCTAAAGCTCTCGCTTCACGCACGAAGGGCCCGGGTTCAATTCCCGGCGTGCCAGAAACATTTCGAAGTGTTTCCTTACACACACACACACACACAACAGGCCTAGTGTCAAATCGACATGTGCCTAGGACAAAATGGTAACTAACTAACACACACACAAACACACACACGGTAACTACCTTCCGCACCTTGCTAATTAATAACGAGACAGTGGTGGTTGCCTCATTAGCACACTTATGAATTTAATGACCACCTGCTGTGATATTTACTAACCATGGTTTAATATGCACACACACAGCTGCTGCACGTGTACATGAGTCTGCATGATAAATGCACACACATACACACACCTAATATATATATATATATATATATATATATATATATATATATATATATATATATATATATATATATATATATATATATATATATATATATATATATATATATAATAAATTGCATTTTAATAAAATAATTCCTCTATTATTACCCGAATTAAAGCTACATCATTAAGATTATTTTTAAGATCCATTAACGTAGGTATGATAATCCAAGGAATTATTATCTTCATTACTGTTACCAAGTCGTAAACAACCGATCATTAATAGACTTTCTTTATTAATGTAATTATGTGTTATATTCCTGTTATATACCTATTATATTACTGTTATATTCCTGTTATATACACCTGTTATATTACTGTTTTGATTTATGTTATGTATCTGTTATATTCCTGTTATATACCTGTTACATACCTACTATATTCATGTTATATACCTGTTACATACCTCCTATATTCCTGTTATATACCTGTTTAATCAAACTATTTGTGCTAGCAGCTGGCAGGTTCACAGGTATACCTATCTATGTTACCGTCAGTCACCATCAAACTTACAGTGACTGTCAGTCACCATCATCCAGCTCACACTGACTATCAGTCACCCTGAAGTGACTGTCAACCACTCTGAAGTGACTGTCAACCACTCTGAAGTGACTGTCAACCACTCTGAAGTGACTGTCAACCACTCTGAAGTGACTGTCAACCACTCTGAAGTGACTGTCAACTACTCAGAAACTAAACACATCACCACAATGCACTGACAGGAGAACTGGCTGCTGTCAGCCCAGGGGAGACTGTATTCCTCACCCATAACTTCATAGCACAGACAGACTGGTGACTGTCACCCCCATACATACAACGTTACAACATCTGTCAGTCCCCCCGACGCTGTATTTCAGAATTTTGTAAAATAAAGAGGAAAGTATAGATACAAGAATACTTGTAAAATATTATACACTTCAGCCACGTTCTATACACGTTCTATACACGTTCTATACACGTTCTATACACTCATACACGCAAGCTGTCAGCCGGATAAATATTCACTCTTCAACTTTTGAAGGATGTAGATAATAATAATAATAATAATAATAATAATAATAATAATAATAATAATAATATTATTATTATTATTATTATTATTATTATTATTGATACTATTACTACTACTACTACTACTACTAATAATAATATTAAAAATAATAAAATATTAATAACAATAATAATAATAATAATAAAAATATTAATAACAATAATAATAATAATAATAATAATAATATTGAAAATAATAATATTGAAAATAATAATAATAATAACAATAATAATATTATTGATAATAACAATAAAAATAATAATTTATTATTATTGATAATAATATTAAAATAATTTGTGTTATAATAAATTTTGAAAGGTTTAATAAAGTAATTCTCAGGTCATTAAGGTCATGAAAGCAGAGAATTGCCTTAAGAGAATTTATTTTAGAATTTATTCTGTTTACTGTAAATCCTGAGCGAGAGTGACGATGCTGGTGGTGCTACTGGTGGTGCTGGTGGTGGTGCTACTGGTGGTGCTACTAGTGGTGCTAATGGTGGTGCTACTGGTGGGGCTGCTGGTGGTGCTACTGGTTGTGGTGCTACTTGTGGTGCTGCTGGTGGTGCTACTGGTGGTGGTGGTGCTACTGGTGGTGCTACTGGCTTCGAAGATGAGGTCTCAAGAGAGAAGTGACCACCAGTTACGAGGCGGAGGTGGAATAAGTTCCCCGTAAAACTGACTCACCGGACACTACCATGACCAGCCTCACACTACCATGACCAGCCTCACACTACCATGACCAGCCTCACACTACCATGACCAGCCTCACACTACCATGACCAGCCTCACACTACCATGACCAGCCTCACACTACCATGACCAGCCTCACACTACCATGACCAGCCTCACACTACCATGACCAGCCTCACACTACCATGACCAGCCTCACACTACCATGACCAGCCTCACACTACCATGACCAGCCTCACACTACCATGACCAGCCTCACACTACCATGACCAGCCTCACACTACCATGACCAGCCTCACACTACCATGACCAGCCTCACACTACCATGACCAGCCTCACACTACCATGACCAGCCTCACACTACCATGACCAGCCTCACACTACCATGACCAGCCTCACACTACCATGACCAGCCTCACACTACCATGACCAGCCTCACACTACCATGACCAGCCTCACACTACCATGACCAGCCTCACACTACCATGACCAGCCTCACACTACCATGACCAGCCTCACACTACCATGACCAGCCTCACACTACCATGACCAGCCTCACACTACCATGACCAGCCTCACACTACCATGACCAGCCTCACACTACCATGACCAGCCTCACACTACCATGACCAGCCTCACACTACCATGACCAGCCTCACACTACCATGACCAGCCTCACACTACCATGACCAGCCTCACACTACCATGACCAGCCTCACACTACCATGACCAGCCTCACACTACCATGACCAGCCTCACACTACCATGACCAGCCTCACACTACCATGACCAGCCTCACACTACCATGACCAGCCTCACACTACCATGACCAGCCTCACACTACCATGACCAGCCTCACACTACCATGACCAGCCTCACACTACCATGACCAGCCTCACACTACCATGACCAGCCTCACACTACCATGACCAGCCTCACACTACCATGACCAGCCTCACACTACCATGACCAGCCTCACACTACCATGACCAGCCTCACACTACTATGACCAGCCTCACACTACCATGACCAGCCTCACACTACCATGACCAGCCTCACACTACCATGACCAGCCTCACACTACCATGACCAGCCTCACACTACCATGACCAGTCACTCTACAGCTAACTCATGACCAGCCTCAACTACCATGACCAGCCTCACATACCATACCACCCCATACCGACACCTCACTCACGCCTCCCTACCATGACCAGCCTCACACTACCATGACCAGCCTCACACTACCATCAGCCTCACTACATGACCAGCCTCCAACATGACCACCTCACACACCATGACCAGCCTCACACACATGACACCCACCTCATACCAGCCCACCTCACACCACACATGACCAGCCTCACCACCATGACCAGCCTCCACTACCATGACCAGCCTCACTACCAGACCAGCCTCACTCATACCACTCACTACCATGACCAGCCTCACACATGACCAGCTCACTACCATGACCAGCCTCACACTGACCAGCCTCACACTACCATGACCAGCCTCACCACCTCACTACCATGACCAGCCTCACCAACCAGCCTCACACTACCATGACCACCTCACACTACCAGCCCAAGCCTCACTCCATGACCACCTCACACTACCATGACCAGCCCACTCCATGACCACCTCACCTACATGACCAGCCTCACACTACCATGACCAGCCTCACACATGACCACCTCACTACCTGACCACCTACACTCCATCCAGCCTCACTACCACAGCTCTAACACTCCATGACCAGCCTCACTACCATGACCAGCCTCACACTCCATGACAGCCTCACACTACCTGACCAGCCTCACACCATGACCCTCACCTCCAGACCAGCCCACACTACCATACCCCCACCTACCATACCAGCCTCACACCTGACCAGCCTCCATCACTACCATGACCCTCACACTACCATGACCAGCCTCACACACCATCCAGCCTCACACTACCATACCAGCCTCACACTACCATGACCAGCCTCACACTACCATGACCAGCCTCACACTACCATGACCAGCCTCACACTACCATCACCAGACCTCACACTACATGACAGCCTCACACTACCATGACCACCTCACCACTACCATGACCAGCCTCAACTACTATACCACCCCTCACACTCCATGACCGCCCACACTATGACCAGCCTCACACTACCATGACCAGCCTCACACTACCATGACCAGCCTCACACTACCATGACCAGCCTCACACTACCATACCAGCCTCACACTACCATGACCAGCCTCACACTACCATGACCAGCCTCCACTCCATGACCAGCCTCCACTACCATGCCAGCCCTCACACTACCATGACCAGCCTCACACTACCATACCCAGCCTACACACCTCACCCCATGACCAGCCTCACACTACCATCACCAGCCTCACTACCATGACCACCTCACACTACCATACCAGCCTCACACTACCTGACCAGCCTCGCACACCATGACCAGCCTCCACTACTACCATGACCAGCCTCACACTACCATGACCAGCCTCACACTACCATGACCAGCCTCACACTACCATGACCAGCCTCACACTACCATGACCAGCCTCACACTACCATGACCAGCCTCACACTACCATGACCAGCCTCACACTACCATGACCAGCCTCACACTACCATGACCAGCCTCACACTACCATCACCAGCCTCACACTACCATGACCAGCCTCACACTACTATGACCAGCCTCACACTACCATGACCAGCCTCACACTACCATGACCAGCCTCACACTACCATGACCAGCCTCACACTACCATGACCAGCCTCACACTACCATGACCAGCCTCACACTACATGACCAGCCTCACACTACCATGACCAGCCTCACACTACCATGACCAGCCTCACACTACCATGACCAGCCTCACACTCCATGACCAGCCTCACACTACCATCACCAGCCTCACACTACCATGACCAGCCTCACACTACCATGACCAGCCTCACACTACACCAGCCTCACACTACCATGACCAGCCTCACACTACTATGACCAGCCTCACACTACCATGACCAGCCTCACACTACCATACCAGCCTCACACTACATGACCAGCCTCACACTACCATGACCAGCCTCACACTCCTGACCAGCCTCACACTACCATGACCAGCCTCCACCTACCATGACCAGCCTCACACTACCATGACCAGCCTCACACCACCATACCAGCCTCACACTACCACTGACCAGCCTCACACTACCATGACCAGCCTCCACTACCATGACCAGCCTCCACACCACACCCATACCAGCCCCTCACACTACCATGACCAGCCTCACACTACCATCACCAGCCTCACACTACCATCCACCACCCCACACTACCATACCAGCCTCACACTACCATGACCAGCCTCACACTACCATGACCAGCCTCACACTACCATGACCAGCCTCCACTACCATGACCAGCCTCACACTACCATGACCAGCCCACACTACCATGACCAGCCTCACCTACCATGACCAGCCTCACACTACCATGACCAGCCTCACACTACCATGACCAGCCTCACACTACCATGACCAGCCTCACACTACCATGACCAGCCTCACACTACCATGACCAGCCTCACACTACCATGACCAGCCTCACACTACCATGACCAGCCTCACACTACATGACCAGCCTCACACTACCATGACCAGCCTCACACTACATGACCAGCCTCACACTACATGACCAGCCTCACACTACCATGACCAGCCTCACACTACCATGACCAGCCTCACACTACCATGACCAGCCTCACACTACCATCACCAGCCTCACACTACCATCACCAGCCTCACACTACCATGACCAGCCTCACACTACCATGACCAGCCTCACACTACCATGACCAGTTTCACACTACCATGACCAGCCTCACACTACCATGACCAGCCTCACACTACCATGACCAGCCTCACACTACCATGACCAGCCTCACACTACCATGTCCAGCCTCACACTACCATGACCAGCCTCACACTACCATAACCAGCCTCACACTACCATCACCAGCCTCACACTACCATCACCAGCCTCACACTACCATCACCAGCCTCACACTACCATCACCAGCCTCACACTACCATCACCAGCCTCACACTACCATCACCAGCCTCACACTACCATGACCAGCCTCACACTACCATGACCAGCCTCACACTACCATGACCAGCCTCACACTACCATGTCCAGCCTCACACTACCATGACCAGCCTCACACTACCATAACCAGCCTCACACTACCATGACCAGCCTCACACTACCATGACCAGTCTCACACTACCATGACTAGCCTCACACTACCATCACCAGCCTCACACTACCATGACCAGCCTCACACTACCATGACCAGCCTCACACTACCATGACAAGCATCACACTACCATGACAAGCATCACACTACCATGACAAGCATCACACTACCATGACAAGCATCACACTACCATGACAAGCATCACTCTACCATCAACACGCTACCAACTTCTGGACCAGAAATGGTCCAGAAGTGGACCAGAAGTAATGTGTAAAGGAAGCTTCATGTCACGAGGGACGGTCCACGGGGCCCACACATACACACATGGACCAGGCCAGGAGCTGTGATCCGACCCATACAATCATATATAGGTGAGTACACAAACTACTACTACTACCACCACTAATAATAATAATAATAATAATAATAATAATAATAATAATAATAATAATAATATTAATAAAATTATCCCATCCTAACTGAAAATCGTTATAATATTTCCAACTATTTTTATATATATAAATTTGACGGCTTGACATAATTGGCGAGTTGTCAAGGGGCTGTCAATCAAATTTTTGTGGTGCCATTCCCACCTAGTGTACAAATTATATATATATATATATATATGTGTGTGTGTGTGTGTGTGTGTGTGTGTGTGTGTGTGTGTGTGTGTGTGTGTGTTTGGCTGAGAAAGAATGAGAAATATTTGGAATGATGGACGGTGACGGTTCCTTGTTGATTTCTGAGAGCTGTGTGTCGCATGCGGGTTTAGCGCAAGATAATTATTATGATGATGATAATAATAATAATAGTAATAGTAATAATAATACTAATAACAATAATAAAAATAATAACAATAATAATAACAATAATAATAGTAATAACAATAATAACAATAATAATAATAAAAATAATAATAATAATAATAATAATAATAATAATAATAATAATAATAAAAAAAATAATAATAATAACAATAATATTAATAATAATAATAATAATAATAATAATAATAATAATAATAATAATAATAATAATAATAATAATAATAATAATAATAATAATAATAATAATAATAACAATAAAAACAACAGTAAGAACGTAACATGTGACGCAGCCTGTATATCGAACTCTTGCTCCTCCTCTTTCTTGACCGACGTCTTGGCAGGAGGCGCTGGCGGGCAAATTGGATTATATTCCGCTTTACTCTTGGATGAGTTGCAATGGGATTACATTTCAATTACCTTAAATGGGGTTACGACCTCACTAAGACGCCGAATTCTTTTTCAATTATATTAAGGTTATTGAGTGAAATTATATTCAATTATATTTTTTGAGGGCAAGATATATATATGTCGTGCCGAACAGGTAAAACTTGCGATTTTGGCTTAAATACCAACGCTCTTCTTGCCGAATATGGCAAGGTAAAATTTGTGTATGCAGTAATTTCGCAAAAATCATTCTGAACCTAAGGAAAAAAATATATTTCATTGTGTTTGTTTAATATTAAATTATTATAAACTTATCTAAAAATATATTTACTTGGGTTAGGCTAAATTAAATTGCGCTTGTTATAATAAGGTTAGGTAAGTTTTCTAAGGTTCTTTTGGTACAAATTATTAATTTTTACATTAACATAAATGAAAAAAATATATCTTTAAATATATGAGAAAATTTTAGAAAGGACTTAATTTTAAATGAGTTCTTCACACACACACACACACACACACACACACACACACACACACACACACACACACACACACACACACACACACACACACACACACACACACACACACACACACATATATATATATATGTGTAATGTAATTTGGTGTGTGTACTCGTATAGTTAAATTAAGTTATTTTCCTACCATATCTTTCCTCTCTCATCTTCTATTCCACTACCTATTCCCCCTCATTCCATTTCTCATTCCACCACTATTCCTCATTCCACTTTATGCTATGTTCTGCAACAGTGCATACCATGCAGTATCAGTGTCAGTTCGATGTATCAGTGTCAGTACAGTTCAGGTTCAGTATCAGTATCTGTCAGTGTCAGTATCAGTGTCAGTATCAGTGTCAGTATCAGTGTCAGTATCAGTATCAGTGTCAGTATCAGTGTCAGTATCAGTGTCAGTATCAGTATCAGTGTCAGTATCAGTATCAGTGTCAGTGTCAATATCAGTATCAGTATCAGTGTCAGTATCAGTGTCAGTATCAGTATCAGTGTCAGTATCAGTATCAGTGTCAGTATCAGTATCAGTGTCAGTGTCAGTATCAGTATCAGTGTCAGTATCAGTGTCAGTATCAGTATCAGTGTCAGTATCAGTATCAGTGTCAGTGTCAGTATCAGTATCAGTGTCAGTATTAGTAACAGTAAAAACGTTGTATATTTTTAATGTGTTATTTTCTTGTTGTCTGTTGGTTTATCTTGTTCACAAGACATGTTCAGTTTATATCATCAAGTTAGCTATGGTTATATGTGTGAGTGAACGATGTTTTGATGTTCCTGTTATTGTTGACTCATGGTAATTGTCTAGAGAGGAGGGCTGGGTCTCTGTGAGTCTGTCGGGTGTTGGTACTGGTTCAGTGGTCTGGGTCTCTGTGAGTCTGTCGGGTGTTGGTACTGGTTCAGTGGGCTGGGTCTCTGTGAGTCTGTCGGGTGTTGGTACTGGTTCAGTGGGATGGGTCTCTGTGAGTCTGTCGGGTGTTGGTACTGGTTCAGTGGGATGGGTCTCTGTGAGTCTGTCGGGTGTTGGTACTGGTTCAGTGGGATGGGTCTCTGTGAGTCTGTCGGGTGTTGGTACTGGTTCAGTGGGCTGGGTCTCTGTGAGTCTGTCGGGTATTGGTACTGGTTCAGTGTGGAAGTTTGATTGCTGGCTACCTGATTATTCTCTCTACTTCACATCTAAGAGTTCTTATATAGTTCTTATATCCACACGTATCAAAAAATTATTATAATTATAACCATAATTTTTAAAGGGGTGGACGGGTAAGCCAGTGGAAGGCCTCGGTCAGCTGACCAAAAGCTCCAGCTGTGGGTCATCATATACCTAAGACCCGCGTCAGGAAACACCTGTCCTGTTTCCTAACAAATCTTACCTAACTTAAACTAACATCCCTGGTTATGAGTCAGAGAGTGTCCTGGGGTTCTTGTGGGTTCTATCTCGCAAGGACCTCACGTAAGGTTCCTATTTATATCCTGTGGATGCCTGCAGAATTTTCCCTTCATAACTTTTGCCCTGTCCAGAGTCTGGCTCCGGATAATTTTACGCAGACGGCTATGTACGCGTTCTCACAGGGGAATTACACTGCCTAGCACCGTGACTGGAACCCAGCTTTGGTTTATGGAGCCTTGTGTGTCTACCACAGTATGTCTGGCAGCCGATATTGCTGTACCATGTTACTTATAGTTAGTCCTGGTGGTAATATCGCTTCACAACAAGGCGTCAATCTTGGCTAGGCTATATTGAGGATGTGCTAAATTATTCCTGTGAACTTAGATATGTGGTATATATGTTTTGCATATATACCACATATGCAAAGCAACCACGGGAGAAGTTGAATGACAGCTCTAGGCCTCTCGTGCTTTAATGAACACATCTTCAGAAGTTTGCAGTGTTGTAGCAATGAGTAGAAAGTTCAGGTAGATTCGTTCAAAGGAACGACTCTAGCTAGCTTGAGTTTACACACTGTTTACACTGCCTACACACTGTTTACACTGCCTACACACTGTTTACACTTCCTACACACTGTTGACTCTGTCTACATACTGTTAACACTGGCTACACACTGTTAACTCTGCCTACACACTGTTTACACTGCTTACACACTGTTTACACTGCTTACACACTGTTTACACTGCCTACACACTGTTTACACTTCCTACACACTATTTACACTGCCTACATACTGCCTACATACTATATACCTCAATTACACTGCCTACACACCGTGTACACTGCCTACACACTGTGTACACTGCCTCTAATTGTGATATGGCTTAAGGCATCTATTGTAGTGGCAAAAGTATAAATACTTGAAATATTCCCCTCACTTCCCCCACCATTCCCATCACTTTCCCACCATTCTCCCTTCACTTCCCCATTATTCTCCCCTCACTTCCCCCAACATTATCCCCTCACTTCCCCCATTATTCTTCCCTCATTCCCCCACCATTCTCTCCTCACTTCCCCCACTATTTCCCTCACCTAACAGACTATTTTCCAGTATTTACATAATAGCCCAGAATTTGTGAGAGGAGATTACTACATCCTTGTAGCAGTTATGCTTTATCCCCTATATGTCCCTTCCCCTCTATCCCTTCCCCTCTATCCCTTCCCTCTGTCCCTTCCCT
The DNA here is from genome assembly GCA_009830355.1 of Cherax destructor. Taxonomy (NCBI): domain Eukaryota; kingdom Metazoa; phylum Arthropoda; class Malacostraca; order Decapoda; family Parastacidae; genus Cherax; species Cherax destructor. The sequence continues at coordinate 313,791 of WNWK01000416.1, read as the reverse complement.
CTATCCCTTCCCTCTATCCCTTCCCTCTATCCCTTCCCTCTGTTCCTTCCCCTCTATCCCTTCTCCTCTGTCCCTTCCCCTCTATCCCTTCCCTCTCTATTCTCCCCTCTCCCTTTCCCCCTCTCTGTCCTCCCCTATCCCCTCTCTTCTCTCACTCTATCCCTGATTTTATTTCTTGTTTTTCCTCTAATCTTTATCTGCCTCTATCTTCTCTTTTTTTCTCCTCTATTATTCTTTCTATCCCTCTTTTTTTCCATCTCGTCCTCTTCCTTCATTCTCTTCATCTACCCTTTCCTATCCTTTGTCTCCCTTCTTATTTCTCTCCCTTTATCCCTCCTATCCTTCCTTCTCCCTATATCCATCCTTTATCCTTCTTCTGTATCTACTTTCTCTCCCTCTATCCATTCTTACCTCTTTCCCATCCTTCTCCCTATTTATATCCTCTTATCCTCTTTTCTCTCTATCTATCCTTCTCTCCCTCTATTCTTCCTTCTTCCCCCTCCCTTTCTTCCCTCCCTCCTTTCATCCGCCCTCAACCCTTCTATCCAATTACAGAGGCATAGAGAGAAAGGTCTATCCACAGCATCCTTATCCTCTGTCATCTGCAGTAGAGGCAGGGATAGATTTTCTCTCGCCTCCCATAAGGCTCTCGTTCCTCAAGTCTAAATGGGATTTTCGGACGTACGGTTAATGAGACTTAGTCCTTTATGTCTCCCAACTTTGTGAAGGATGTTGCTGGTAAAAAGATTAATAAATAATGTGTGTGTGTGTGTGTGTGTGTGTGTGTGTGTGTGTGTAGGCAGGCATTCCCTCTCTGGATCGCCACGGTGAGTCTCTGGAAATGTAAAGAGGGTTTTCTGAGATCTTGGTGACCCCTCCCAGTCACTGAAGTCGCAGGCCTGGTGTCGCTTATCAAACATAGTGTGAAGTAACAATAGACCCAACAGAATTGAATGATAGAGTGTGAGGAGAAGAACAACAAGAACAACAACACGGAGGTATAGTAACCCAGGATAACTCAATAAAGCCATAATATCCTCGGACTGTCTGGTTTGTATCCATTGTAGTCCTTTAATCCTCTCCCCCAGGATGCGACCCACAGCAGTTGACTAACACCCAGGTACCTAATTACTGATAGGTAAACAAGGACAGCAGGTGTAAGGTGACATGCACCAACATTTCCACACGTCTCTGGATCGAACCCGGGTCCCTCAGAGTGTGAACTGAGGCGAACTCTACCAACTGAGCCACGAGCACTACTTTTTTCTCTATATTTACAGCTGTAAGTGTCCAGTGGTAGCTGGTAGCCGTGGGGAACCAAAAGAGAGAGAGAGAGAGAGAGAGAGAGAGAGAGAGAGAGAGAGAGAGAGAGAGAGAGAGAGAGAGAGAGATATAATGATATCAACGAAATAAAGTCAGTTGATCAAATGAAATTGCTGGCCCTCAAATGGCTCCAACTTCACCCTGTTCCATACTTGTTTGTCTCATAATAAAATAGGCTTTCAAATGTAGGTAACAGCTCTTAACTTGTAAATAAAGTTAGGAACCCTTAACCTAACCTTGTAAAACCCTGTGTGAAAGAGAGAGAGACAGAGAGCCTACGTCAGGGTGGTAGGCTGGGTGTCCTGCAAATTGATTCAGTTTTATCGAGGTTGACAACAGCCTCCAGGTGTCACATCTGAGACACAGTCTGGCAGGGAGACTTCAAGTGGCACTTCTAGCAAAGTGCACTTCCCCTTGTTGCAAGGGTCTGCAATGATGTTGAGAGAAAGGCGAAGCAATTTATTAAGAAGAGACTAAGGTACTGAACACCTACTTTCATACTACTATATATAAAGTCCCTTGTTATGCAGAACATTTTTGGCAAATTAGGTTAATTTTGTCCCCAGGATGCTACCCACACCAGTCGAGTAACACCCAGGTACCTATTTACTGCTAGGTGAACAGGAACAGCACGTGTCTTTATGGAAACAGGCTCACTGTTTCCACCCGTACCGGAGATCGAACCACGGTCTTCAAGGTGTGTATGGCGTGTAAGTGTCGACCACCTTAGATACACATATGTAGACCCACACCACCTGCTTACCATCTGCTCAAGATAGCATGGTGACTCCATCTGATTGCCTCTGGCGGTAGCTGGGTCTGCACAGCTGGAGTTCCCTTTGTGAGAGGCAGCTGGCTATGGTAAACCTTCTGCCGATGATAATAATAATAAGTTCTTCATCTATATTACGTTCCTTGGAGAGTGAGACACTTGTTCAACATCTGGGAATTTTATTTCTAAAACGTTTCGCCCGCCAGTGGTTTCTTCAGTCCAATAGAGAGAAGAATAGTTAAAGATGAGGTTGAGTTTGAGGTAGTCAGTCCCTCAGCCTAGAGTCGACCCCATATATATATATATATATATATATATATATATATATCAGCCTAGAGTCGACCCCATATATATATATATATATATATATATATATATATATATATATATATATATATATATATATATATATATATATATATATATATTGTGTATATACTGCACGTACGTAAATACAGTATATAAAAATCTACACAATAAAATTGCAGAAAAGTGTTGTGGCTGTGGTGAGAGTCCTTCAAGACTCAAGGACACTTCCGGTCTCTCAGTCTTTCTCAGTGGAGGTAAAAACGGCAGCTTCACCTGACTTTATCACGGACAGTTACCGCTGACCGCTGCCGCGCCGGAAACCGCTAAGAGCGCTTAAAAACTGTAAAAACCGCAAGTTAAAAAAATGAGGGAGGGAGAGGGAGGGAGGAGAGAGAGAGAGAGAGAGAGAGAGAGAGAGAGAGAGAAATGTTAAGGTTTTTGAAGAAAATGTTATCTATGTACGATCTTTTCAGTGGTGACTGGAACTTAAATAAACATTAAAAATTACACTGAAGCGATATATATATATATATATATATATATATATATATATATATATATATATATATATATATATATATATATATATATGTGTGTGTGTGTGTGTGTGTACAGTAACAAAACATTCACTACATTCGTTTATAAATTGAGTGGAAAAAAATTTCACTAAATCCAGGACTCAAATTTTTTGTACTGCCTTAAAACCTCTCGTAAATACACCGGCTGGTTTGTGTTCCATGGTTTGTTGTTTGTTTGTTTGACTTTGTTTACCTTTGTCTACCTCGCCTTTGCTCTCTCCCCCATCCCCCATTCTCTCCCTCCTCACGAGGGTAGAGAAAGAGTCAGATATGTGCAGTGGTGGACCTACATTTCTGGGGCCCTGAAGCTTGAATTGTTATGGGGATCCTGAAGCTTGAATTGTTATGGGGGTCCTGAAGTTTGAATTGTTATGGGGGTCCTGAAGCTTGAACTGTTATGGGGGTCCTGAAGTTTGAACTGTTATGGGGGTCCTGAAGCTTGAATTGTTATGGGGGTCCTGAAGTTTGAATTGTTATGGGGGTCCTGAAGCTTGAACTGTTATGGGGGTCCTGAAGTTTGAACTGTTATGGGGGTCCTGAAGCTTGAATTGTTATGGGGGTCCTGAAGCTTGAACTGTTATGGGGGTCCTGAAGTTTGAACTGTTATGGGGGTCCTGAAGCTTGAACTGTTATGAGGGCCCTGAAGCTTGAATTGTTATGGGGGTCCTGAAGCTTGAACTGTTATGGGGGTCCTGAAGTTTGAACTGTTATGGGGGCCCTGAAGCTTGAACTGTTATGGGGGTCCTGAAGTTTGAACTGTTATGAGGGTCCTGAAGCTTGAACTGTTATGGGGGACCTGAAGCTTGAAT
>WNWK01000416.1:302500-305000 GCA_009830355.1 Cherax destructor | reverse complement strand
GCAGTAATAATGCATGTGTATGTGTGTATGAGTGTGTGTGTTGTGTGTGAATGTGTGTATGTGTGTACTCACTACATTGTGCTAATGGGAGTTGAAACTCCCATTAAGGGTTCACGGCCTTCGTGATATTTTTTTACATGCCTACTCTTGAATCTGTGTATTGACTTTACCTCGGAGTGAATAGAGACAAGTGTGAGTTGACGCGTTGTTGGAGTGCTACTCTTGAGACTTCTAGCTTCTAGCCAGGGAGAGTATACTGGTTAGAGCACTGGTCTACTAATTTTACTACTGGTTTACTATGACTCGAGATCCTTGTCAGGGTTATTGTTGTATATAAGGGCTGTGACGGCTCCTCTCATCTCACACCCTCCTGTTATTATTGAGTATAAGGGCTTTGACAGCTCCTGTCATCAAACACTGCTTGTTTTGTTGGGTTTAAGGGCTATGACAGTTCGTGCCATCACACACCCCATTTGATTTTGTTGTATATAAGGGCCGTTATGGCTCCTGTCATCATACACCCCTGTTGACATTGTTGTATATAAGGGCTGTGACGGCTCCTGTCATCACACACCCCTGTTGTTATTGTTGTATATAAGGGCTGTGACGGCTCCTCTCATCACACACCCTTGTTGTTATTGTTATATATAAGGGCTGTGACGGCTCCTGTCATCACACACCCCTGTTGTTATTGTTGTATATAAGGGCAATGACGGCTCCTGTCATCACACACCCCTGTTGTTATTGTTATATATAAGGTCTGTGACGGCTCCTGTCATCTTACACATACACAGTGTTGTTGTTGGGTATAAGAGCTTCGACGACTCGTGTTGTCACAGACTCCGTCAATGTTTTTCCATCAAACTTGCGCTTTTCACGGTACAGAAACAGAGGCGAGAGAGAGCAGCGGACACTCAAAATACTGAGCATCTCTGTCTAGTCCCGCTGCCAGCCTCATTATTCCTCTCTTTCTCCAGCCGCTTTCTCTTACCTCAGAGAGAGTTTTTTTTAATTAACATCATTAAGTACACAGATACCTTCTACCCAAGACTTAAATACCTCCAGAAATTACTGGATCTTCTTACATACACGACTGGAGAGTTTTCTTACACCGGAGGACATTCCAGCACTTACCGGAGTTTATTACATATTATTTTGTGGATGCGACTCCATTGGAAACAAGTCACTTTGACAGACCTTTATTTGGGTAATCCTAGGTAATCTACACATATATACACATATGTTGCTATGTATGATCATTTATGTCACTGTATTTATGTGTACCTATACATGAATAAGCTTACTTTACTTACTTTATACTTAAAGTAGGCTAACACACAAGTACACATTGTTACTACTAAGTAGACAGGGGCAGCAGGGGGTGGGCAGGGATGGGCAGGGGCAGCACGGGCATAGAAAATCTTGCCCAAATGTTCATCATAGCAGGGAATCGAACCCGGGACCTCGTTGCTCTCACCTGTGAGCTACGCAACACCCCTCTGTGTTGAGGGCAGGAAAGAGGATCAAGGAAGACACCAGGAAGGAAGGAAGATCAAGGAAGCAACCAGGAAGGAAGGAGGGAGAGTAGCATAAAAAAATAGAGTATAATGAGGCGAAGAAGGGACGGGAATTGAAAGAGAGAGAGAAAGAGAGCAGAGAAGGATAGATGAAAGAATAGATGTCTTGTGTTAGCGTGAGGTGACAACACAAGAGAAATGGAGAAGCAGCAGAAGTAAGAGGAATAGCAGGAGGAAGACTAGGAGAAGGACGAGGAAGACAAAAGGGAGAAAGAAGAACAGGGCAGAGCAATAACGTAGACGAACACATTTCATATATAGTATATATATATATATATATATATATATATATATATATATATATAAACAGGAGCAATAAGATAGATAAACACTAAACAGATTTACAAATTAATTTTAATATTTTTCCCCATAGCTTAAAAAAGGTCACAATTCCTTAAAATGTATTATAATTCATTTTCTGGAAAGGAATATAATGCTAAACTTGCAAATTTGTATAAAAAAACTGCTGTAAGTAATTTTAAAATTCTCTCTCTTATTACAAACTCACTAATAATTCAGTAATTAGTATTAATCGTCTTGATAATTAAAGGTACTTGAAAAGTTGATCACTAAACTTAGCTCATAAAATTTGCACACTTCTGTGAGGGTTCGGAGGATCGAGCCTCCAACCAGTGGCGTTAGCGCTTCATATACTGAAAGTAAAACTCAGTAGGTTAAATAAGCTATATATAGAGTATTATTCAAACATAATAATAATAATAATAATAATAATAATAATAATAATAATAATAATAATAATAATAATAATAATAATAATAATAATAATAATAATTATTATTATTATTATTATTTTTATTATTATTATTATTATTAACTCAGTCATTATTATCATTTCTGTTCTAGAGGTCAGTAACAAAACACACACACACACACAGAGGATTTCCCTAAGTAAGCCGAAATTC
>WNWK01000416.1:295000-297500 GCA_009830355.1 Cherax destructor | reverse complement strand
TAAAGACAGAGTAACTGGACAAGAGGAGACAAGATAACAGCATACAAGATACTAAGTGTAGAGGAACAAGGTGAGACATGACAAGAACATACAAGATATATAAAAACCATCGACAGTATGGATAAACAATGATTTCTTCTGACGTTGTTCAACCGGTCAATTAACCCACTATAGGGTAATTAGAGCATCATTACGCCATGCGTTGTTAGCATCGCTTAATGAGGCTGTGTAGTTAAATGAATCACTTGACGGATAAATTAGCCAAAGGCCGGTTTAATTGGCACACGGCCGGATAGGCTGGCAGGTCGAATGATATTAGTGCACTACCAGTAACTGCGTGGCCGGATAAGGTGGCTTATGGCCGGATAACGTAACTGACGACCGGATAAGGGGGCTGACGGCTGGATAATGAGGCTTATGGCCGGATAAGATGGCTGACGGTCAGATAAGGTGACACTGTCTTTCTCTGTCTGTCTGTCTGTCTGACTCTCTCTCTCTCTCTCTCTCTCTCTCTCTCTCTCTCACCTCCTCAGTCTACAACCTTGAATATTAACAAGACATCAAAACTTTCTCAGAACTTTTTACAAAGTTTTTAAACTTTGTTGCCCTGGTCCTACGACCAAAGTTTGTCAGGCAAGAGTCTCAAGACAGCCTACACCATATATATATATACGTGTATATATATATATATATATATATATATATATATATATATATATATATATATATATATATATATATATATATATATGGCATAAAAGGCACCATATTAAAGTGCACCATTTACTCTCAGCTTAAATTACCTGTGCCATTTAACATAGTAAGCGACGTAAAACAGAGCCACCAGAGCCATTTCCACGCAGTCACCACCTGCCTCGCCGCTTGTTAGCTGCGGGTGGTTAGAAGCCACTTCTAACCACCCTAACTACCCTCTAATTAACCCTAACGATCGTAACGACCGGCGGTTAGCACAATTGCTGATAACGGTCGTTAGTGGCCCTGCCTGTCTGCGTTTTGGTAATTGGCTAAAATTGGTTTCACGGAAGATTATCAATTGGGCTTATTGCATAGCCATTTCTTGTGGCAGTAACGGCCGCCTTCACGGGTATTTTGTGGAGTTAAATGGCCTCAGGTACGGGGCACGTTGTTTTTGTTTTGTTGTTTTGGGCAGGGAATGTCATGTAGAAGAATGCTATTGATGCGAATATTTGGGATGATAGCTGATGTGTTGATGAGTATGTTGATGAATGAGTCATTTTAGTGATGGATGTGTTAATGTCTGGCTTGTTCATATATATATATATATATATATATATATATATATATATGGAATTCATAATCTTTGACATATTGTACCATTGTATTCATGTTCATGTTTGTGTTTTCTTATAAATGTATTCTGTCTATTAATAAAGCATTTATATATATATATATATATATATATATATATATATATATATATATATATATATATATATATATATATATATATATATATATATATATATATATATATATATATATATATATATATATATATATATATATATATATATATATATATATATATATATATATAACAATTCGCAAACAGGCTAAATTTTAACAAACATTATCTCTCAGTCCACAGCAGGATTCGAACCTGCACACTGTATCAAAATACACAGTACCTTGATATATGTAGGAAGAGACGAAGAGAATCACTGGTCAACCAAAAAAAAAAATTCATTGCCAAAGATTTTTGAAAGTAGTAGGTTTTTAAAATTGGCTCTAGTTTGCGATATATTGCATACCTATCTTCAATTAATAGGATAATGCCTGTATATATAAATGTAGTGACAATTTGTATATATATATATAGTTTTAATAAACATTATAATTTTATTTTTAAATGATTTAATATTTAAGGAAAGGAGTTGGATCAACAACGACCACCTGACAATATTGCAAACTTCACCAAGAGTCTGCTTAAACAATCCCAGTGCATTTTGGTACATTTGTGGCGAATATTCTTTGCAAAAACAAGCTTATCTAGCTTATTTTCGAGTCTCTGGAGAACAAGACAAGTCTTTGGGCTCCCCATATGATTTACAAAACCTGTGTAGAATGCTTACGACAGTGGAACAATAGGCAAAGGAAAAGTTTAAACTTGTGTGTGTTTATGGTATGGAGAGATAAACAAAACAAAAAAAACACCACGATGATTGTTATTTCTGTATGGTGATTGTGAAGGTTTCAATCGATACAAGAAAGTCAAGTGGGAATATCCTGATTTGGAGTCAGCAAGGAGACCTGAGCCACAAAGCGATGACGTTACCATACCAGTGTTTACAACACTGCCTGACCTTTCCTTGTTAGATGTTGAAGAAACTCAGTGTTTAGGATGTAACACAGGTGACACCAGTGGAAGTGAATATGAAGTGAACACTTCAACAGCCCAGCAGTTCCCCCAAGAAGAACTCAATGACCTGATACGTCACCTCAGTCTGTCAAAGCAAGT
>WNWK01000416.1:270000-280000 GCA_009830355.1 Cherax destructor | reverse complement strand
AGAGAGAGAGAGAGAGAGAGAGAGAGAGAGAGAGAGAGAGAGAGAGAGAGAGAGAAGAGAGAGAGAGAGAGAGAGAGAGAGAGAGAGAGAGAGAGAGAGAGAGAGGTCTTCTCATTGGCCAGAATAAACAGAAAGTTGGTAAGTAAGACATATGTGGAACAGATAGGTATCTTTATTCGTTTCGCCTACTGTGTAGGCGAAAAGTTTCGGAATAAAGATACCTAACTACTGCACATGTGTCTTACCTACCAACTTGTCATTATTATGTACCATGAACAGGAGGTACATGTATAAGGAACACAAAGGCACAATACCCTGACTGAAACAATTCACAAATAACCCACACATAGGAGAAACGAGCTCACGACGACGTTTTGGTCCGAATTGGACCACTACGACAGGTCACACTGACAGGTCACACTGACAGGTCACACTGACAGAAGAGATAGAGTGGGCCAGTATATATAGGCGAGAGATACGGGGAAGGGATCAAGAGGGGAGGACAAAGTGATGGTAGTGGAAGTATATATGTGTGTGTGAGGCTTGGTCCTCAGTGTGGGGTTTAGCTCTCTGACCTCCCTGACGAAGCTGGAGAGATACATAGAATATGTGAAGGCTGAAAGAATATAAAACATCATTCGTGTCTGTGTCTTCTGGATGATAAGATTGAGAGAATCCAAGTGTCTTCTGGATGATAAGACTGAGAGAATCCAAGTGTCTTCTGGATGATAAGACTGAGAGAATCCAAGTGTCTTCTGGATGATAAGACTGAGAGAATCCAAGTGTCTTCTGGATGATAAGACTGAGAGAATCCAAGTGTCTTCTGGATGATAAGACTGAGAGAATCCAAGTGTCTTCTGGATGATATGACTGAGAGAATCCAAGTGTCTTCTGGATGATAAGACTGAGAGAATCCAAAATATCATCCGTGTGAGTGTCTCCTGGATGATACATGCAGATAACATATTCACCATCGTTCTTAAACGACCAAACATTCACGCACTCCAGAACAAACTGAACGTCAATAAACCTTACATTCAATGTACTCTGGTACGGGAAAACAAGGTCATCCTTCCTTCCTTAGACGTCATAATGTGGATGCCATCCAACACCAAAAAAAAACACTAAATGAAAAGCATCCATTTCTAGAACAGACACAATACTAGAACTAAGAAAGATGTGGTGGTGGGAACTCAGAGCTCACAGAATATACGGCCATATAACTTCTTAGAAGGTAAACACCACATCTGACCTGATCCCACCTGAGTGGACAGCTTCGTCAACAGACTTGAAGGGAAACTTCACCCTCTCTTCACCTTCCCTGCTGCTCTCTATATTTCCTGACGTCCCAAGAATTAGCTATGTGATTTAACAGTCACACACACACACAGAACCCAAACCATACCACGGGCGGGGATAGAACCCACGATCAGGGAGTCATAAAGCTCCAGACCGATGCGCTAGCAATCTTCTCATTACTATTTCGTAAGTCATGACACACAACCTCATTAAAGAATACTGAATATATCATCATACAGCAGAGTGATAGGTCAACCAGATCCGGTATACACAAACTCCATTGAGTCACAGAAGTCACTGTATTTTTTCCAAGAAAAAAATGCATGGATAGACTAAATATATTTAGAGTTTTGAAAAAGCTTTTGAAAGAGTTTCCCATGAAAGATTAATCTGCAAACTGGAAAAAAATATATATAGGAATAAAAGGACGCTTTTGTAGTGAGTGATTTTCTGTTTGGAAGAGAAATGTGAAAATTGAAAGAGGGGAAAATATGACTAGCGGGGTGCCCCAAGGGAAGGTGCCTCTCCTGATAATGAACATGTGTGGTATACAGTACCTATAAGATGAAGAATTAGACACAGGTGCAACTGTTGCGCCCCTTGAACTGGGCCTCAATGTATATAATGTATATTTCAATTTTCTATAATTTTATATTGCGAATATTCTCGATTATAGCTAAATCGTTAATATTTTGCTTTATATTATTATTAGACTATTATTTAACTTAGCTATATATATTAGGTAGGATATTATATTTTGTTGTGCTCGAGAGTGTGTAGTAACTGCCTTGGTGTTGGCAAACGACTGTTAGGCTGCCGGCGTCTTGTTGCGGGGGAGTCAGTCTCTGGACACACCTGAGCTGGGTGGTTGTTCCTCTTTCATCTCTCTCTCTGGCCTGCTGCCCTCGTCGAGTCAACTCCTCACTCTTGTTGTTCTCGACATTAGACTCTGTTGGGTAGAGTATGTATTTGTTGGTGAGGCGAATCATACTTCTCAGAACTCTGTGTAACTCTGTTCACAGAGAATAGACTAGACAGTGATTATTCGACTTTGTTCTGGGTTGTGTGTCACTTCGACACTCTTTGATAACTCAGGTCTCAAGCTCTAGCTCTGGACCTAATTCGATAAGGCATCTGTGCACCGCCACAGTTTGGGATTGTTTATGCTGAACCTAGTTTCAGTAGAAAGGGAGTTTTATGACTGTTTTGGAGGATCTACTGATGGTCCCCAGTTAGGGTCGATTTTCTATCTCCTTGTTCCTGACGCTGTGTTGCTGTTGCCTGTTATAGTGCTGTTCTGCGAAGTGGTCATTTTACTAGACAATCAAGCTGTTCTGATTGTCAATTTGTTAGTACAGCTAGCTTATGAGAAGTTGTTCTGTCGTACACTGGTTGAGTCGAGTCATAGTTACCGGGAGCACACTCGTACACATATTATTATTGGTATATATTGTTATTACTGACATTGTACCTGATGGTACCTCTGAGTCATTTATATATATATGTGCCCTCAGCACAGACTTATTGTATATGAGAGCAGTGTAGGAGCTACCCTCCTAAGTATCCTATTTGATATATTAATTAATATCTTTTATATTTGATTTACTTTGTTACCCTAGATTTTCTCACTTTGTTAATAAATCTTTAAATCATTTACTTTGGTTAGTACCCTATCAGTTGAAATCCCCTTAATCTATATAATATGTCGGATAACTGAACCAGGATACTGACTTTGTTGCAAAAGCCCAGTAACAGGCTGGATGCTAGAAGGGCTTTCCTTTCTAGTGTTCACTGGAGATATCTATTGTAAATAGATATCGTGTCATTTTGTAACAAATGGGGGCCTGTCCGGGATGTTCTTGATCCAAGGTGTTGGAGGAATTGTCCAGTTTGCCATACTAGTAACTCTATGGTCAAACACTTTGAGTAATTTCTTAATCTGAAGACTAGGAGTTTGGTCTTGTACAACATCATAGGGGATGTATGTACCTGCCCGAGTCTCTTGATCCAAGGAGATGGAAATACTGTTAATGAGCTCTGGCTCTAAGACAACCAACTCTTGTATAAATTGTAAAGTAAATTCTTACATTAGGATTCTAGCTTCCCATAATCACTCTCTCATATTGTACTTATTTTTGTGATGTATGATAAGGTGAAAAACTTAATTGATACTCTGACTTTGTCGAAGTTACGTACTTTAAAACTTCAGACTTGTTGGCAGATAGCCAAGTATCTGGGTGTGACGTACAACCGTAGTTACACCGCAGTAACAGTCAGAGCATTAATTAAAGATCTGTTGTTTCCTGATAATACAGAGAGTTTGATTCTGAATCAGAGTCAGAGAGCTTAGTGTCACAATTAGAAAGTATGTCGCTAATTGATGACGTAGAAGTGAGAGCAACTCAGGCAGAGGTTTCTGAGCCTAGTAATACTGCTCAGTTTTCTCTCACTCCCTCCTGTCTGCCTCAGACATTAGTTCAGAGTGTAGCTAGAAGTATGACGCAGCCTCATACTAGTACTGTTTATGCTACACCTGTCTCTTCTTATACTAGACCAGATCTAGGCTCTATTGGCATGGCTGGACTAGGTGCCCGACCTAGGGTCCATCCAGATAAACCTGTTCATTTACCTTCTCCCTTGTTTGATCCTATATCTCAAGATCAATTCAACAGGATGGAACGCCTAATATTGTTGCAAACGGCACAAATTGAGGCACAGAGGAAATTGAACGAGGAAGAGTTCCATAGAGAAACTGTTCGTTTCCAGAGACAACAGAGTATTAGATCTGATCAGCCTAGTAAGACTATAGAGGATACATTTAACGTGCAGAAAGCTGCCACAATGGTCCCTAAGTTTTTTGAGACAGACCTGGATACGTATTTTGATGTGTTCGAGAATCAAGCACGTGCCATGAATTGGCCACGTAAGCATTGGGCTACTTTGTTGCACACAGCTTTGACTGGCAGAGCACAAACATGTACTGCTGCTTTGCCTTTTGCCAAATACATTGACTATGACACAGTCAAAGAAACCATTCTTGAGACATATAATTTGTTACCTGTAAGTTACCAACGTGCATTTCGTACGTTACAACGACGACAGGGTCAAACTTGTGTGGAGTTTGCCCGTGAGAAAAAGCTTGCATTTGAGAGGTGGTGCAGAGCTTCCCAGTGTCAGACTTATGACACTCTCGTTCAGCTGATACTTCACGAGGAGTTCAACAACTGTATGTCTGCTGATGTACAGGAATATCTGATTGACCACTCTGCCACAGATATTCTAGAGACTGCAGCATTAGCTGACAACTATGAAATTTCTCACACAATTGTACGTGCTAAAACTGAGAGAAAAAAGGTAACTAAAAAATGTCCTAGGAATTGGCAAAACAAATCAGCTGATCAGTGCCGGCCTAAAACTGCTACTGTTACTTCGTACCTTCATCCAGGAAACCTGACATTCCTGAATCTGTCTCTGTAGCTAGACAGAAGTCTAATACTGAGAAGAAGAATGTCAAATGTAACTACTGTCTTAGGAAAGGTCATACTCGAGAATATTGCTTTAAGTTAGAAAGAGATATGAGACAAGATCGTGCGGCTGGCGCCCCCACTCAAGTCGTATCTTCGGTGCAACAAGGGCACCATCCTAGTCATACTTCTGACTCCCCAGTTTTCGAGAATGTTCCTCAGAATAGATGACTAACATCAGACAGAGTATCTGATGAGAAGATTCAGTCAGCTATGAGTCCTTACTTATCGAGAGGCAAAGTAGGACTTGACGAATCTAAGCTAACTGAGATAATTACTTTCCGAGACACTGGTAGTTATCTTACCTTGTTAAGAGAAGATGTATTGCCTTTAACTAATGATACCTATACCCAGATAGATGTATTGTTAGAAGCCTATGGAGGTGCTGTTACTAAAGTTCCTCTTCACAAAGTGTACCTTGAAACAAGCTATTATTCTGGTTATATGTCAGTTGGTATTTCCAGTGGTGAATTTCCTATCAGGTCAGTGGACTTGTTGATAGGAAACGATATCCTTCAGTCAGGTATTTGTAAGGAGCCACTTGTGATTGATAATACCACTGAGGATAATTACGCAATTGAAGCGTGTAGAGAGAAACCTATATTATTCCCCTCAGTGCAATTACCCGTGCTATGTCAAAGATACAACAACAACCATCCTTGTCTCCTGCTGAGTTAGTTGATGATAATGACTTGGGGTTGAATATGTTATTCAGTGATTCTCTGCGGCCAGGATCACTAGCACTGACACCCCCCCTACCTCATCAACCTAGTCAAGACACAACTGATGTGAAGATTCTAACTCATGACGATTTAATCAAGGATCAGTTTGTTGATCAGTCTTTGGAGAGACTGAGAGATATAGCAGTTACTGAGAGTGAAGCAAAGGATCTCGATAATTGTTATTATTACAGTAAAGGTGTACTCTTGGAAAAAAGTACAAGTCAGGTGACAGCTGACAGTGATTCCACCACAGTCAAGCATCTTGTTGTTTTACCAGTTACATTTCGTGAGCAAGCTCTTGATTTTGCGCACAATAGTCCCATAGGAGGACATTTGGGTGTCAGGAAGACACTTGGTAAACTGGCAAAACATTTCACTTGGCCGGGAATGAGGGACACTGTTGCTGATCATGTGCGACGTTGCCACGTCTGTCAGGTGACCGGCAAACCAGCTCACTCGCCTCCACCTGCACCTCTCATACCAATAATTGTAAATGGTGACCCATTTTCACGTCTTATCATAGATTGTGTTGGTCCTCTGCCTAGAACCAAGTTGGGTAACCAATACCTGTTTACAATAATGGACGCAGCTACACGCTATCCTGAAGCCATTCCTTTGAGAAAAATTAATGCTCGTGCTATTGTCAGGGCATTGATGAAATTTTTCTCCCAGGTTGGATTGCCTCGAGAGATACAGTCGGATCAGGGATCCAATTTTACTTCTAAGATCTTTCGAGAAGCATTATCCCACCTAGGAATAAAATCAGTACTTTCTACCAGTTACCATCCTCAGTCCCAAGGTGCTCTAGAGAGATTTCATCAGACACTGAAGTGTATGATGAGAGCCTATTGTGAAAATTTTTCTAGAGACTGGGATGAGGGTATTCCTTTTCTTCTTTTTGCTATAAGAGAAAGTGAGCAAGAAAGTCTAGGATTTAGTCCGTTCGAGCTAATATACGGACACCAAGTGCGTGGTCCTCTTGCTGTGTTGAAAGACGTGTGGACAGGAAAATCTAACCCATCATTAAGCACATCACCTTCATTAATGCAGAAGCATTTAACTGCTGCTCGAGAGCTTGCTTCGAAAAACCTAGTTTCAGCTCAGGCTAGGATGAAACAACAGTATGACAAGCGTGCTGTATCTCGCTCTTTTAAAGCAGGTGATAAGGTGATGGCACAGAAATTAGTACCAGGTCACGCTCTACAAGCCAGGTATGATGGTCCCCTGGAAGTAGTGAAGAAGCTTAGTGACGTAAATTACCTCGTACGCACGCCTGGGAAAAGAAAATCTAATCATGTGTACCACATTAATCAGCTCAAGACTACTACGCTAGCCCTCTACCTACTGCTTCTATTCTTCCTAGACCACAGGAAGGAAACGTCAGTCTGCCTGACATCTCTAGAGGTATAGAGGTCCGTTTAGAAAATTCAGTGACTCTACAATCACTCGATAATTTTCTAAGTAACCTTGATGCTGATAAAGCAAGTAATGTTAAGAACATGATTTTGCAGTACCCTGAATTGTTTAGTGATGTTCCTAAGCGTTGTACTCTGGGCGTACATGACGTTGATGTACAGGGAGCATCACCTATTAAACAATCACCATATAGAATGAGTCCAACGAAACATAGAGCATTGAGAGAAGAAGTTGACTTTTTGTTATCTCATGGACTTATTGAACGCAGTAAAAGTCCATGGGCCTCACCGTGTATATTAGTGCCCAAGCCTGACGGTAGTTTCAGGATGTGTACTGATTACAGGAAAGTGAACTCTGTCACCTTGCCTGATGGTTATCCTTTACCTCGCATAGACGACCTAATTGATCGTGTTTCAGGAGCACAGTATGTCAGCCGTTTAGATCTCTTACGAGGATATTATCAAGTCCCGCTTACTGAACGTGCTCAAGAAATATCTGCCTTCACTGTTCAAGATGGATTGTTCAACTATCTCGTCACTCCATTCGGCTTATGTAATGCGGCTTCTTCATTTCAACGTATTATGAACGAGCTGACCTACGACTTAGACGGAGTAGAAGCCTATCTTGACGATTTAGTGGTGTACAGTGACGAATGGGAACAACACTTGACACGTCTCAGAGCTTTGTTTGAGAAACTGACACATTATAATTTCACTGTTAATTTGGCTAAGTGTAGTTTTGGTCAAGCCAAGATTACCTATCTAGGGTTCTGTATAGGCCAAGGTGAAGTTGCTCCTATTGATGCTAAAGTTCGTGCTATTGCTGCATTTCCAGTACCACAGGATAGGAAGGGTGTGCAAAGATTCCTGGGTATGGCAGGATATTATCGCAGGTTCTGTCCTAACTTTGCTCAAGTCGCTGCTCCTCTCACTGAGCTCACTAGTAGCAAAGTCCAGTTCATCTGGACTCAAGATTGTTCAGACTCATTTACAAGGTTGAAGCGCTTGCTTTCCTCTGCTCCTGTTTTGCAGAGTCCTAACTTCAACCTACCCTTCTGTCTGCATATAGATGCGAGTGGTTATGCAGTGGGAGCGGTATTATTGCAAAAATCCACTTCCACTGACATATTGCATCCTATCTGCTACTATTCTTCTAAACTCAAACGACATCAGAAAAACTATGCCACTATTGAAAAAGAGGCACTAGCTCTCGTGGTGTCGTTAGAACATTTTGATGTATATTTGGGTACTTCTCCTTTTAAGATAAATGTATATTCTGACCACAATCCTCTCACCTATATTAACACCATGAAGAGTAAAAATGCTAGGATAATGAGGTGGGCTCTCAGGATCCAGCCTTACTCCATAAGTATTAAACATATTAGTGGTCGATGTAATGTAATTGCTGACGCTCTGTCACGTCCTTAATTATCATTACAACATTTAAATTAACGTAAATTTTGTGCCCAATATACTATTTTGTTACTTGCTACTTTGATTAATTAAGTAAAGTAACGTAAAATCAATACTGCCCATATAATTTTATGTATTCATGTCTAATTATAATTTCTTTTCATGTATCTACAGTGATTTGTATGTTGGTGTGTTGTGAAGGAGATATGGAGAGAAGCTGAGTGTGTGTGTAGTGTTGGGTGGGCGATGTTTGTTACCGAGCAGACTGCTCCGCGGTGACCCCCCCCACTTCTCTACACACCTTATTCTCTCAAGCTTCCTCATGCTGTCCAGTCCTTGCTGCTTCACATTCCACTACCACTGTATTAGAGTGGAATGTCGTCTCCTATCGCACAAGACTGCTGTTGTGTAGTCGTCACCACTATGACCACCACTGTTCGAGCCTCAGATGTCTCCATGCTGTCACCTCTACATCAGTGTATGGACATAACCGTGATTATGCTGATATACGAAGTTGTATACTACCCTAGTACGAGGGACATATCCTAGTGAAATGACACTGTAGAAAAGTTTAAGAGTTAACTGAAGGTCTCTGAGATGTTGATACTTTAAGAAATATTTGAGACATGAGACATTATTACTTCTCCTAGTGCGACCGTTTGTCGTGATGGGGGGGTGTTGCGCCCCTTGAACTGGGCCTCAATGTATATAATGTATATTTCAATTTTCTATAATTTTATATTGCGAATATTCTCGATTATAGCTAAATCGTTAATATTTTGCTTTATATTATTATTAGACTATTATTTAACTTAGCTATATATATTAGGTAGGATATTATATTTTGTTGTGCTCGAGAGTGTGTAGTAACTGCCTTGGTGTTGGCAAACGACTGTTAGGCTGCCGGCGTCTTGTTGCGGGGGGAGTCAGTCTCTGGACACACCTGAGCTGGGTGGTGGTTCCTCTTTCATCTCTCTCTCTGGCCTGCTGCCCTCGTCGAGTCAACTCCTCACTCTTGTTGTTCTCGACATTAGACTCTGTTGGGTAGAGTATGTATTTGTTGGTGAGGCGAATCATACTTCTCAGAACTCTGTGTAACTCTGTTCACAGAGAATAGACTAGACAGTGATTATTCGACTTTGTTCTGGGTTGTGTGTCACCTTGACACTCTTTGATAACTCAGGTCTCAAGCTCTAGCTCTGGACCTAATTCGACAAGGCATCTGTGCACCGCCACAGTTTGGGATTGTTTATGCTGAACCTAGTTTCAGTAGAAAGGGAGTTTTATGACTGTTTTGGAGGATCTACTGATGGTCCCCAGTTAGGGTCGATTTTGTATCTCCTTGTTCCTGCCGCTGTGTTGCTGTTGCCCGTTATAGTGCTGTTCTGCGAAGTGGTCATTTTACTAGACAATCAAGCTGTTCTGATTGTCAATTTGTTAGTACAGCTAGCTTATGAGAAGTTGTTCAGTCGTACACTGGTTGAGTCGAGTCATAGTTACCGGGAGCACACTCGTACACACATTTATTATTATATATATTATTGTTATTATTGACATTGTACCTGATGGTACCTCTGAGTCATTTATATATATATGTGCCCTCAGCACAGACTTATTGTATATGAGA
>WNWK01000416.1:252500-265000 GCA_009830355.1 Cherax destructor | reverse complement strand
TAACAGTCTCACTGACTGACAGTTCTTGCTGACAGTCTCACTGACTGACAGTTCCTTCTGACAGTCTCACTGACTGACAGTTCCTGCTGACAGTCTCACTGACTGACAGTTCCTGCTGACAGTCTCACTGACTGACAGTTCCTGCTGACAGTCTCACTGACTGACAGTTCCTGCTGACAGTCTCACTGACTGACAGTTCCTGCTGACAGTCTCACTGACTGACAGTTCCTGCTGACAGTCTCACTGACTGACAGTTCCTGCTGACAGTCTCACTGACTGACAGTTCCTGCTGACAGTCTCACTGACTGACAGTTCCTGCTGACAGTCTCACTGACTGACAGTTCCTGCTGACAGTCTCACTGACTGACAGTTCCTGCTGACAGTCTCACTGACTGACAGTTCCTGCTGACAGTCTCACTGACTGACAGTTCCTGCTGACAGTCTCACTGACTGACAGTTCCTGCTGACAGTCTCACTGACTGACAGTTCCTGCTGACAGTCTCACTGACTGACAGTTCCTGCTGACAGTCTCACTGACTGACAGTTCCTGCTGACAGTCTCACTGACTGACAGTTCCTGCTGACAGTCTTACTGACTGACAGTTCCTGCTGACAGTCTCACTGACTGACAGTTCCTGCTGACAGTCTCACTGACTGACAGTTCCTGCTGACAGTCTCACTGACTGACAGTTCCTGCTGACAGTCTCACTGACTGACAGTTCCTGCTGACAGTCTTACTGACTGACAGTTCCTGCTGACAGTCTCACTGACTGACAGTTCCTGCTGACAGTCTCACTGACTGACAGTTCCTGCTGACAGTCTCACTGACTGACAGTTCCTGCTGACAGTCTCACTGACTGACAGTTCCTGCTGACAGTCTCACTGACTGACAGTTCCTGCTGACAGTCTCACTGACTGACAGTTCCTGCTGACAGTCTCACTGACTGACAGTTCCTGCTGACAGTCTCACTGACTGACAGTTCCTGCTGACAGTCCTGTCTTGACTCCATCTTTATCTCACTTTTTTTCGCTTTTGTTTCTCAGAGGAATGAAAGTTAATTATTTTTTTTTAGTTCGAAATGAAGTATTTATTTTTTATACTGTCTTCTTTTATACTGTCTACTTTTACACTGTCTACTTTTACACTGTCTACTTTTACACTGTCTACTTTTACACTGTCTACTTTTACACTGTCTACTTTTACAGTCTACTTTTATATTGTCTACTTTACACTGTCTACTTTATACTGTCTACTTTTATATTGTCTACTTTACACTGTCTACTTTTACACTGTCTACTTTTACAGTCTACTTTTATATTGTCTACTTTACACTGTCTACTTTATACTGTCTACTTTTATATTGTCTACTTTACACTGTCTACTTTTATATTGTCTACTTTACACTGTCTACTTTTACACTGTCTACTTTATACTCTCTACTTTTACACTGTCTACTTTTTTTATTGTCTACTTTACACTGTCTACTTTTATATTGTCTACTTTACACTGTCTACTTTATACTGTCTACTTTTATATTGTCTACTTTACACTACTTTTATATTGTCTACTTTACACTGTCTACTTTTACACTGTCTACTTTATACTGTCTACTTTTACACTGTCTACTTTTATATTGTCTACTTTACACTGTCTACTTTTATATTGTCTACTTTACACTGTCTAATTTATACTGTCTACTTTTACACTGTCTACTTTATACTGTCTACTTTACACTGTCTACTTTTACACTGTCTATCAGTGGTGTCTATTTACTCATTATTTTAGATTTGCATTTTTGTCATCAATATTTTTATTAAAAAGTAATTATGCTCTTTAACTCTTCCTCCCTCTCTTTTCTCCCTTTATTTTCCCTCCCTCCCTCCCTTCCTCTATCTCTTCCCTCCCTCCCTTCCTCTATCTCTTCCCTCCCTCTCCCTCCTTAGAAAGGGCAATAATTAATTGTCCCTTTTCTCATTGGTCAATACAGTCTCTTCATCCAAGGAACTAGAGCCATCCTCCCCTTCCTTGGATCAAACTTAGTCACCTCTCCTCTGATTGGTTCAGCATTTATCCAGGAATATATTTTCAAAACTCTGAGTGTATTTACCTACATGATGGTTGTGGGGTTGAGTCCTTGCTCCTGGGCCCGCCTCTCTTTTATTACCTCGAGTACCTTCTTCTTCTTGGAGGAGGTGTTGATTCACCGGGAATTCTCCCGGCCCGGGTCTTTACCAGATGGCGACCCGGCTCCGGCTCCCTGGCGTGGGAGTAGCAGAGACCGAAGTATCCCATGGGAGGGGGTACCCCGCAGCGGCGGGACCAACTGGTCCCAGGCCTAGCCATATTCGCCCACCAGCACGAGGCAGGTAGGTAGATAGTTGCTAGGCCCCTCTGGTCTGCCACCTTCCCCGCCCCAAGGAGGCTGACGGGAAGGACAGGCTTGCGAGCCGCAGATGGTAGCAAGCTCCAGCCTTGGCACCTACCCTGCCCTAGAAGGGCTGGGCATAGTTCTTCTTCTTCTTCTTCTTCTCTTCTTCTTCTTCTTCTTCTTCTTCTTCTTCTTCTTCTTCTTCTTCTTCTTCTTCTTCTTCTTCTTCTTCTTCTTCTTCTTCTTCTTCTTCTTCTTCTTCTTCTTCTTCTTCTTCTTCTTCTTCTTCTTCTTCTTCTTCTTCTTCTTCTTATTATTATTATTATTATTATTATTATTATTATTATTGGTATTATTAATAGTATTATTATTCTTTTTTGTTATTTTTTATTATTATTATTATTATTATTATTATTATTATTATTATTATTATTATTGTTTAATGTTATTTATTATTATTATTATTTAATGTTAATTATTATTATTATTATTATTATTATTATTATTATTATTATTATTATCTCTCTCTCATTTACCCAAAAAATCATGGAAATATAAATGAAACACATTATTGTTATTTTTTCATTTTTATTATTTTGTATGTAAAAATACAGAAGAGAACAATTTTTGAAAGATACAGTTCAGTATTATGGAGGAAATATTGACTAGATGTGTCAGCCTGCAGAGGAGGGTGTTTTTCTGGTGTTTGTAGTGTTTTTCTGGTGTTTGTGGTGTTTTTTCTGGTGTTTGTAGTGTTTTTCTGGTGTTTGTGGTGTTTTTCTGGTGTTTGTGGTGTTTGTAGTGTTTTCTGGTGTTTGTGGTGTTTTTCTGGTGTTTGTGGTGTTTTTTCTGGTATTTGTGGTGTTTTTCTGGTGTTTGTGGTGTTTTTCTGGTGTTTGTGGAGGAGAGGGGAGGGGGGGGAAGTACAGTGTCCAAAAAAGGAAGACACTGAAAGCATTTTGGTCCGGAAACGGGAAGTGGAGAAAGGGCGTTGAGAAAGAAAATGGGAAGTGGGGGGAATTGCGTTGAGGAAGAAAATGGGAAGTGGGAGAAGTGAGTTGAGAAAGAAAACGGGAAGTGGGGGAAAGTGTGTTGAGAAAGAAAACGGGAAGTGTGGGAAATTGTGTTGAGAAAGAAAACAGGAAGTGTGGGAGATGTTTGTGATCAATAAGAAAACGGGAAGTGAGAGAGATGATAACATCTCTTTGGAGATTAATTCCAGCATGAGAGAGACCGAGAGAGAGAGAGAGAGAGAGAGAGAGAGAGAGAGAGAGAGAGAGAGAGAGAGAGAGAGAGAGAGAGACCGAGAGAGAGAGAGAGACTCTAGTTCAGTGAACTTGGTGAACAGTGAAACAAAAAAGTTAATTTGGTTTCCAATGAACACAGCGGAACACAAGAGGAGAATGGAGCAATTATATTTAATTTACCAACCATAACACTGATTCTTTTTTAGAAAAGCTAAACAACCCCCCACACACACACACATACACACACACACACACACACACACAGCAACAAGGGAGTCATAATTGGAAGTTGAAGACTCAGATGAGTCACAGGGATGTTAGGAAGTACTTCTTCAGCCACAGAGTTGTCAGGAAGTGGAATAGTCTGGGGTAGTGATGTAGTGGAGGGAGGATCCATACATAGCTTCAAGAAGAGGTATGATAAAGCTTATGGAGCAGGGAGAGAGTGGACCTAGTAGCAACCAGTGAAGAGGCGGGGCCAGGAGCTGTGAATCGACCCCTGCAACCACACACACACTGAAGGAATGGACAATAAGAGAGAAAATAATTCAAGACCCAGAGTGGCAATCAACAATAGCCTGACTATTGAGAACAACGGCTGCTATTCGCAGACGGAGGATCGATCCTTCACTACTCCTCGAAGTGATTGACCCACACGGGTTGGGAAGAATAAGTGGACTTAAGTGGGCTGCCAGAAAACTTAAGCTGCAGAGGTGGTCTAAAATTAATGTGGCTACTGGAGTTCAATCACTGCATTAATAGTAAACAAGTTGGTGAGTGAGACTTATGTATCAGCTGGTGTTGTACATGTGTCTCCACTAGATGCCATTTTCAATCAGTACAGAGATTTCTTTCCATACCAGAAAAGGAATAAGGAGGATATGTCTCATCCTAGGAATGAGAAATAACTTTAGATCGAAGATTTGCTAGAGACACACCAGTATTGTAAGACTGGCTAATGTAAGTACGGTGAAATGTGAGATATTGGTTTTTTGCTGCTCTTCCCCCACACCCGACGAAGCAGGTGTGGGCTGGTGTGGGTGGGTGAGAGTTAGCGTGTATTTGTGGGTGGGTGTATGTGGGGGAATGAGTGTTGTTTGGTTGGTGTAGGAAGGTGTGTGTGTGTGTGTGTGTGTGTGTGTGTGTGTCTGTGTGTGTGTGTGTTTGGGATAGGGGGTTATGGTTGAGGTGCTTTGGGTAGGATTAGATTTTAGATTTTGCCACATAAGTGGCTAGTTTATTGTGCACCCCATATCCATCCTGTGGCCAGTAGCGCAAGAGCATATGGATAGGAGAGGGCGTGTTCTTGTGTGT
Organism: Cherax destructor; assembly: GCA_009830355.1. Classification (NCBI taxonomy): domain Eukaryota; kingdom Metazoa; phylum Arthropoda; class Malacostraca; order Decapoda; family Parastacidae; genus Cherax; species Cherax destructor. Next base: position 260,071 of record WNWK01000416.1, on the reverse strand, counting down.
TTTAGTGGGCGAGTGGACGTGTGGGTGTTTGACTGGGTGTTGGTGGCTAGGTGAATGGGTGTGAGTGGCCGTGGGTGGTTGTGGGTTTGAAGACGTGGGTGTGGGCGGCCAGAACCCGGAAACATTCTATGCGTCATGGGCAGCCTAGAGGGAGCCACCCCAGTACCCTGGTCAACAATAACTATCACTCTCTGGGGACCTTAACTTCCCGGGGAAATACATGTTAGTCAGACCAACTCAGGCACTCAGCTACGATAGTTCATCTACTCGTGTGACAGCTGTCAGGGAGGTGAGAGGGAGGGAGGAAGGGCGGGGAAGGAATATGCCATCATAGACCTTCAGAAGTTAGGGGATCGTGTTGTGGGGATATGGGGATGGGATGGTGTGGATATGGGGAAGGCTCTCCCTGTCGGAGCGGAAGCTAGTGTGTGTCTCTGTGTATGTTCGCGTGTGTGAGTGTCAAAGTTTGGCGACAGTTTGGGAGACGAGTGGTCGCTGCCGTCACGGCTTCCTTCCTTCCTCATGTAATACTGAAACATATTCTCTGAGATATATATTTACTGTATATATAAAACAAAAAAAAATCTGAAGTTATGAAATACACTATGTTCAATCACTGGTGACTTACAACCAATGGGACGGTTAGTACTCTGTGATAATGTAAGCGAGACTCCTCCCTCGCATGTAGGTGCTGAGGCTCTGAGGTTCCTCGTAGTGAAAGGCTCCTGTAGGGATTGTAAGCAGGTCTCCTGTCGCAGGAACCACTAACAGGCCTCCTGATGCAGGAACCACTAACAGGCCTCCTGACCCAGGAACCACTAACAGGCCTCCTGACGCAGTAACCACTAACAGGCCTCTTGACGCAGGAACCACTAGCAGGGCGTCCCCTGACGCAGATAGGAAATACAAGTGACAACACTACCGTCTTTTATCACATTCTACCAAAATATCATTCTGGAACTTGTGTCACTTTTCTTGATACAGCCAAGACTATCCTGGAGCGCCTATCAATGTTTCTCTTACAACTACAAACATCCTGGAGCACCTGCTATGAATATTATCCTTTCAAGGATGGACTAGAGTCACTAGACAAAACACTCCTCTGTGTTGAGAGATGGGTCTGGCGGAGAGTCAGTAAGGCCCGTATACAAGTTTCTAGTGATCTCCTGGCCTTCTCCAGTGCCTCCGCCTGTAGAGGACGCCGCCTGCTCAAACGACCTGCCGCTAGAACGGTCGCTGGAGCGGTCTGTGGAACAATCGCTTAGTCTCTCGCCTTTTGCATGTGACACCCGCAGGCTCTTTGTCCGTCGGAAGGTGTCCACGAGAGTGGGTTCGGTTGTAGGGTCGTGTGGGACCCCGGACTTGTCCACTACCTCCTCCATGGTGGTGGGTGGACATGTCTGACTCAGAGGTCGCCTCTTCTTCCGCTTACTGGAGCGGACAGTTCTCCTGATGGGCGCGTCTATGACACTGTAGTGGTTGCTGCTGGGGGAGGGAGAGTGGGAGGGACCATGGCGGGGACTGGTAAAAGGCTCCAGAGAGGTGTACGTGTGAAGGGAAGAGCTGTCGCCATCAACGTAGGTATAAGCGTTGTGTGAGTGGCGACGACAAGTACAGTGTGGGTCTTGACAGTCCCGCCCCTGCATCACGATGTAGTCACACACCGGAGGAGAGTAACAGGGTCGAGGTTGTGGTGGTGCCTTGTACGTTGCAGGCGCCTCCGGCAGGTAGGCAGAGGTCCGCCTGTCGATCTCCGAGGGTGTTGTGAGACCTGTAGTGGTGGTGAGGACGGAGGAGGAGGAAGGGAGTGGCAGTGATGACGGAGGCACGAGGGACGGCAGCGTCGATGACTTGTAGGCGTTATCGGAGACGTACACTGGCAGGCCATTGTACGTCTGCCTCTGAGGCATCATCTCTGATAACTTCTTCCAAAAGTTTTTGTCTCCCCATCGCAGCTTTGAACATTTTCTTAGCACTGCCTTTAAATCGGCATCAAAAGAAGAAAAGGAGACGTTATCGTAATATATTGCTATAATGTTCATGTCGTTCTCCTTCAGGCCGTCAATATGAGCTTTCTTGAATATGGCGTTTTTCCATTCGTTGTCGACATAGTTTTTGGACAGAACTATGATGGTTCTTCTGCTAAAGTTGAGTGACTGAGTAATGAACTCTGAGAGATGGCTGTTCTCGCTGAAGTCTCTGGAGTGAAGACACAGCTTGTAGCTGGGACAGCTGTTCTCCAACTTGGTGGCAATGACATCCCGAACATATGTAGCATCATTGGCACTGTAGCTGATGTACGCGTCAAACACTTTCCCATCCTCCTCTTGGCAGTAGGGCGGAGGGCTGTTCATGCACAGCTTGTTGGCTGCAGCAGCCCTCCTGCGGGCCAACAACATGGCCACCATTACTAGGGCACTGATGAGAGCCACACCCCCGCACAGACCCCCAGCTAGGAAGGGCAGCTGCCGCTGACCAAACTGATATTGCGTGACCCCTTGCTCACCCTTGGTGCAGGAATACTCTGGTAAGACTATACTGGGACCCACAGTGCCTGAGTCACTGTGCACACAGAACACTTCCTCGGGGTCGATCAGGAGCTGTGGTTGATGGCTCTCCCACTCCCTCAGGGACTCCACGAACTGACAGTCACAGTCCCACGGGTTGTTAGCCAGAGAGACGCTCGCCAGGTAGCGGTTGTTACTCAACAGCCAGACTGGGAAGTCGATGATAAAGTTGTTGTCCAGTCTCAACACCTCCAAGCTTCTCAGGCTCAGGAAAGTTGCATTGTTAACGAACGAGAGGCGATTATTCTGAAGGTAAAGTTCCTTAAGCCGATGGAGGCCGAAGAATTCGAAGCCGTTTAACTGGACGATCATGTTGTCCTGAAGATGAAGCACTCGCAGGGAGGTCAGTCCATGGAAAGTGCGGTTCTGAAGCGTCTGAATTTGAGAATTATTGAGAAAGAGTTGCTGGATGCTGTGTCTGCCGATGAAGTGGTGAGCATGGAGCACCTGAAGATTGTTGCCATCGAGGAGCACTACTGTGGCATCCATTGGCACGCGGTCAGGGAGACGATCCAGGCTCCCTCCGGAACAGTCCACTAGATTCATGGACCACGTGTCGTCGTGAAAGCAGGAGCACGCGTCCGGGCATTTCATTTGACAATCACAAGCAATGAAATCACAGCAGTGGCAGAGGGCAAAGCAGTGGGTGGCATAGGGACAGAGGTAGTTCTCAGGAGACGTATCCAGGATGCGAGTGGTGACTGGCACACCACTGCGGGAGTGGGTCAAGGCACAGGTCACTTGGGTCAGGTCATCAACACGAGGCTGGAGATATATGACATCTGTAGCCTCTGGTGTCGTGATCGATATCCCAGACGAACCGTACAGCCACTCCATCTCACAGTCACATAACAGCGGATTGCCAGCAAGCAATACCCGGGCATTGATATGCTGGTCAACGGTCCCTCGAACACTAATTGACTTAGGATTGAGCCTCTGTAAGGCATTCATCCGAAGATCTATCTCCTGCAGATAAGTTTTGTCCCGGAACGTATTTGCGAGAATACGACTGATGTTATTATGATGCAAAATTACCTTCCTGACAGTGTTGGGAAGAGAGACTTCAGCAAGACGTCTGATGCTGTTGTAACTGGCATCAAGAACCTCTAACGTCAAGACGCTCTGGACCTTGAAGAAATTGCCGAGCTGCTCAATTTTATTCTTTCTTAAATCAAGGCTAATGAGTTGTCTGGGGATGAAGGCATAGTCGAACATGCGGATATTGTTCTCAGACACGTCGAGTTTCTCCAGGTGTTCCAACCCAGCAAAGACACCATTGATGTCACTTAGCTCGTTCCTTGCGAGCGCTACCTGCCTCACGCCGGGCACACCCTCAAAGGAGCCTTCACTAACTATCCTCAACTGATTATCCCTCAAGTCTAATAACTCCAGAGATGAGAGCCCAGCAAATGATCCCCGAGAGATGTCATTCATCTTATTGTGGCTCACATTCAGAATCTCCAGGTTTCCCAAGCCACCAAAAAGAAACGGCTGGATTTTAACGATGTCGTTCCTACTCATGTCCAAAGCCTTTAAGAAGGAAAGGTTCTCTAAAGCCGTGGGGATGGTCTGCAAGTGGTTATTTCCAAGGAACACCTCCTTGAGGTTGGAGCTGTGACGGAGAGCTCGGGGGTGGATTTCTATAAGAGAATTGTTGCTCAGGTGAAGAAGACTCAGCCCCACCAGACCTCTAAGGCTGCCCTCGCTCAGGCTAAGGATTAGGTTATGAGAGAGGTCGAGGGCGTAAAGGTTGGAGAGGGAGGTAAAACTGTTGTCTTCGAGGCTTTGGATATCGTTATGGGAGAGGTCGAGACGCTGAAGAGAGGTCAGGTCACGGAGGAGGAGCTGGGGGATAGTGGTTAGAGCATTGTACGATAGGTCAAGTATGACCAGCCGGCGCAAACCCTTGAACAAGTCTTCGTGACTGCTGTCTAAATATAGTTTATTTTGGGAAAGGTCTAACACCTGCAGTTCGTGCAGACCCTGAAACACACCCGGATTCATTGCACTGAGTGAATTGTTGTTGAGGTAAACCTTCTCTAAAGCTACGTTGTCGAAGAAAGTGCCATTATGTAGCGCTATAATATGATTATTAGATAAATAGAGCACTTGTAAGGCTGCCATTCCACGAAAGGCTTCACTGGCTATAAGTCTGATATCATTATTACGAAGGTAAAGCTCTCTGAGGCCTCCCAGGGCGCGGAAGCTGCCGGGCGGAAGCCTCACAAGATCATTGTGATCAAGGACGAGCTCCTGAAGGGCGTTCCCACACCCATCTTCTGCCACCCTTTCCTCGTTGACGTTAATGAACCCTGAAAAATGATCACTAAAACTGGTATTGGACATGTTGAGAGCGAGAGTGTCGAGCCACTGCTGGTCGGCGAACCCAAGCTCAAACACATCCTGAAGGCGGTTGTGGGAGAGGTCGAGGAGGTGAAGGGCGGAGGGCCCGCAGAACGCCCTGGGCGGCAGTGTCCAGATGTTATTGTGAGCCAGGGACACTCGTTCCAGGGGCGGCGGTAACGATCCCTCTACTACCTCCATGGCCAGCGCCGCCCACTCTCCGTTGTGGGTGGTGACCTCCAGCTGGCGAAGACGACTAAGGGCGCCCAGCGAACCCGGCGCCAGACTGTCCAGCTTACAACGGCGGACGCTCAGCTGCTGCACGCCCTCCAGACCCTGTAATACAAGGATAAGGTAAGAAGAGACGCTCCAGAAGATCCCTGGAACACAGAGGAACAGGTGAAAGTCAAGTCTCCGAAAGGCTCCTGGAACACAAAGGAAAAGATACGGATTGAGGCTACAGAAAGTTCTGAAACCCAAAGGATAAGGTTGAGACTCCAAAAGGTCCCTGGAACTCAAAGAACAAGGTGAGGATTGAGACTCCAGAAAGTCCCTGAATCTCATAGGATAAGGTGAGGACTGGGGCTTCAGAAGGTTCCTGGAACCCAGGGGACAAGGTGAGAGTTGAGGCTCCAGAGACCTCTGGAGTGCTGTGTATATCATAACCTGTGTATCGTTACATATAACCTTACCATTGTATAGCTGTGTATATACATTCTATACATACCATTCAGTTAACTGCTGTTGCCTACTGACAAGTACATCAAGCAGGCGAATAAGACAACATGCGGTGTATTTATTTCTGTTGAAAAGACGTTTCGCCCACCACAGACTTTATGCTTTAATTAAACATATATATTGTGGCTTATTAACCAGGTACTCGGTGGACAGACATACTTAATTAAGATTAACGCATCTCCAGGTTGAGGGACTGACCACTTCAACACCACTTCTTCAAGACTAAAGGACTGACCACACCATTTTTACCTCTACTTCTGCTGTCTCCATATTTCCCACCACTGTACTCGACTGAAGAAGCCTACCGTGTAGGCGAAACGTTTCTTAATAAAGATATTTAACTCTTGCAACTGCTTCTTAGTAATATCTTAGTCGGATTATTGAGGTAGAGGAGTCTGGGTTTATAGGATACGGGGATATATTTATCGGATCTCTCAGCCACAGAAATAGATTCAGTTTAAAGGTATATCCCTGGTGATAGAGAGAGAGAGAGAGAGAGAGAGAGAGAGAGAGAGAGAGAGAGAGATATCTAAGAGTGTGACTATAAATAAGAGATAATAACATCTACACAACATGGCGACAGCTGGAAATTTAACCGCAAAAATCGTGCACTTTACGACGTTGCTCAGTGGTTCGGCCATACAAGTTTGAGCATTATCTGCGCTCCAGAGGTGATGGCAGACTATACCCGAGTATAGCAATGGGTGCCATAGGCGATAAGAGATTGTAGCTATAGCTAATGGTACCAGTGGTGAAGAATCAGTCACATGCACAACATCTGGGTATTTTCGAAAATGGGTTTGGGCAAATATGTTTGTTAGTGGGTTTGGGTTTGAGAAGGACCTACCTAGTATGGGCCAGTAGACCTTCGGCAGTGCTCCTGTTTTCTTTTTCTTTTTTCTATTTGTAGACGTTTCGCTATCCAGTGGCTTTATCAATACAAATTCAAGGACACATTGTCCTTGAATTTGTATTGATAAAGCCACTGGAGGGCGAAACGTCGACAAATAAGGATACCCAGATGTTGTGCGATGTATGACCCCTACGTTTTTAGAGCTATTCCATTACCACGACACAGTGAGAATCTGCCCTTCGTATGATTCCAGACATTCCATCCATCAAACTTCCTGAAGACCACCGAATCTTTCACTGTCAGAATTTGGTAGTCAGATTTCGTCTGATTCAATAGACCATTGTCAGTCGTTTTCTAATACATCAATTTGCACCTCTCTGTGCTGGTTAAACATTAACAATTTTTAACACGAGTTTAACATTTTCAACATTCAGCTGGAGGTGGGAAGTACAGTGCCTGTACTCTGAAGGATGGGTGGGGATGTTACAGTCCTGGAGGTGGGAAGTACAGTGTCTGTACTCTGAAGGATGGGTGGGGATGTTACAGTCCTGGAGGTGGGAAGTACAGTGTCTGTACTCTGAAGGATGGGTGGGGATGTTCCAATCCTGGAGGTGGGAAGTACAGTGTCTGTACTCTGAAGGATGGGTGGTGATGTTATAGTCCTGGAGGTGGGAAGTACAGTGCCTGTACTCTGAAGGATGGGTGGGGATGTTACAGTCCTGGAGGTGGGAAGTACAGTGCCTGTACTCTGAAGGATGGGTGGGGATGTTACAGTCCTGGAGGTGGGAAGTACAGTGTCTGTACTCTGAAGGATGGGTGGGGATGTTATAGTCCTGGAGGTGGGAAGTACAGTGTCTGTACTCTGAAGGATGGGTGGGGATGTTATAGTCCTGGAGGTGGGAAGTACAGTGTCTGTACTCTGAAGGATGGGTGGGGATGTTATAGTCCTGGAGGTGGGAAGTACAGTGCATGTACTCTGAAGGATGGGTGGGGATGTTACAGTCCTGGAGGTGGGAAGTACAGTGCCTGTACTCTGAAGGATGGGTGGGGATGTTACAGTCCTGGAGGTG
>WNWK01000416.1:235000-245000 GCA_009830355.1 Cherax destructor | reverse complement strand
GTGGGGTTCCACAAGTATTAGTACCTGGGCCAGCAATGTTCCTAGTATACCGGAGGGATTTATCGGTAGACACAGAGGCACATGTATCCCCGTCTACAGATAGAGAACTAGAGAGACCTAGAAGTTATCATGTGCAAAAAAAAAAGAATGTCATACGAATATTACATAAAAAAGGGAAAATTTTCAGAGCCACATCGACAAAATTAAAAAAAAAATCACAAGCATGAATGCAAAAAAAAAAAAAAAAACAGAATTAGAAAACGGGGCACCAGGCTGGTTTTTAAACGAAAAAAAAAAAGAGAAAACACACAAAACACATATATGAAACTAAAAAAATAAATATATCAGACACAAGCTACAAATTGGTTTCCAACGCTGAGAACTAAATAATCTAAGGGGAAAAAAGGAATGGAAAAATTGAGGCAATACCTGGTTGTTAGTCGGTGTAATGACGAGAGGAGCCATGACAAGGACGTACAAGATCAGCATATATATATAAGAAAATAGATAACAATTTGATTTTTTTAATCACTATCAGCAGATAGAACAATAGTCCAGTTGTATATTGTATTATTATTATTATTATTATTATTATTATTATTATTATTATTATTATTATTATTATTATTATTATTATCATGGGGTCAGTAGAGAGGTGATACATCGAATGGAAAATATAAGATGATCAGGTTTGATCCAAAGAATATTAAGAGCAACTCTAATTCATCGGATCAAGAACCCTTCAACGAGGGGGAGGGTAGTGAGGTAGCAAGTGGAACACACACACACACACACACTCGGGGCCAGGAGCTATGACTCGACCCCTACAACCACAACTAGGTGAGAACACACACGTGTGCATTCATGTATAATCCATACACACACCTGTATACTTCTCCGTATGCATACCAAACCGTTATTAAGGAGGAGGGAGAGGGTGAGGGGAGAGGAGGGGAAAGAAGAGGGAGCAACGGAGGGGAGTAACAGGGACAACAGACAAATAGTCTCGTCTAACGGAGGCGGCTTGACTAAGGTAACAACATCGACGTAACGAAGTCTGTTCTTAAGCGGTTAGAACATCAACGGTGCAGCATCCTAACGTAGCAACAGTCTGAACGGTAACAGAAGATCGTTAGCACTCTTTAACGGTGAGATATAATAACAGTAGTAGTAGTAGTAGTAGTAGTAGCAGACAGAGAGTAGAGTAGTAGCAGAGTAGCAGAGTAGTAGTAGAGAGAGTAGCAAGCAGCAGCAGAGCAGCAGCAGCAGCAGCAGCGCGCTGCAGCAGCAGCAGCAGCAGCAGCAGCAGCAGCAGCAGCAGCAGCAGCAGCAGCAGCAGAGCAGCAGCTAGCAGCAGCAGCAGCAGCAGACAGGCAGCAGAGCAGAGCAGCAGCAGCAGCGAGCAGCAGCAGCAGCAGCAGCAGCGCGCAGCTGCTGGCAGCAGCAGCAGCAGCAGCAGCCAGCAGCAGCAGCACTCAGCAGCAGCAGCAGCAGCAGCAGCAGCAGACAGCAGAGCGAATAGCAGCAGCAGAACAGCAGCAGCAGCAGCAGCTTTTGCTAGAGCAGCAGCAGCAGCAGCTTTTGCTAGAGCAGCAGCAGCAGCAGCATTTGCTAGAGCAGCAGCAGCAGCAGCTTTTGCTAGAGCAGCAGCAGCAGCAGCTTTTGCTAGAGCAGCAGCAGCAGCAGCAGCAGCAGCAGCAGCAGCAGCAGCAGCAGCAGCAGCAGCAGCAGCAGCAGCAGCAGGCGCAGCAGAGCAGCAGCAGCAGCAGCAGCAGCAGCAGCAGCAGCAGCAGCAGCAGCAGCAGCAGCAGCAGCAGCAGCAGCAGCAGCAGCAGCAGCAGCAGCAGCAGCAGCAGCAGCAGCAGCAGCAGCAGCAGCAGCAGCAGCAGCAGCAGCAGCAGCAGCAGCAGCAGCGCAGCAGCAGCAGCAGCAGCAGCAGCAGCAGCAGCAGCAGCCAGAGCAGAGCAGCAGCAGCAGCAGCAGCAGCAGCAGCAGCAGCTAGCAGTAGCGTAGCAGCAGCTAGTAGCAGTACAGCAGCAGTAGCAGTAGTAGTAGTAGCTAGAGAGTAGATTAGACAGCAATGCCTAAGCGCACGTAATAAGGCAAATAGATTACTGGATTTATATCAAGAAGGTTAGCAACAGAAGTCCAGAGGTTATATTACAGCTTTATACATCATTAGTAAGGCCTCACCTAGATTACGCAGCTCAGTTCTGGTCTCCAATTACAGAATGGACATAAATTCGTTAGAAAACATTCAGCGTAGAATGACTAAATTAATACATAGCATTAGAAATCTTCCTTACGAAGAAAGATTGAAGACCCTAAAATTACATTCACTTGTAAGACGTAGAATGAGGGAGACATGATCGAGGTATACAAGTGGAAAATGGGTATTAACAAAGGGGATATAAATAAGGTCTTGAGGATATCTCTCCAGGAGAGAACCCGCAATAATGGATTCAAGTTAGATAAGTTTAGATTTAGAAAGGATATAGGAAAGTATTGGTTTGGAAATAGGGTAGTTGATGAGTGGAACAGTCTGCCTAGTAGGTTATTGAAGCTAGGACCTTGGGTAGTTTCAAATTTAGGTTGGATAAATTCATGAGTGAGAGGGGTTGGATTTGAGTGGACTCGCGCATGAGTGGGTAGAATTGTCAAAGATTATTTCTGGGTAGCATTGAAAATTGGGTTGAGCAAATATTCTGTTAGTGGGACGGATTGTGAAGGACCTGCCTAGTATGGGCCAACAGGCCTGCTGCAGTGTTCCTCCTTTCTTATGTTCTTATGTTCTTAGTAATAGTTGTAGTTGCAGTAGTAGTAGTAGTAGTAATAGTAGTAGTAGTTGTTGTAGTAGTAGTGGTAGTAGTAGTAGTAGTAGTAGTAGTAGTAGTAGAGTAGTAGCAGCAGTAGTAGAGAGCAGCAGCAGCAGCAGCAGCAGCAGCAGCAGCAGCAGCAGCAGCACAGCAGCAGAGCAGCAGCAAGCAGCAGCAGCAGCAGCAGGCTGCGTCAGCAGCAGCGGCAGTGCAGCAGCAGCAGCAGCAGCTAGCTCTGCAGCAGCAAAGCAGCAGCAGCAGCACAGCAGCAGAACTAGCTAGCTAGCAGCAGCAACAGCAGCAGCAGCAACAGCAGCAGCAGCAGCAGCAGCAGCAGCAGTGCAGCAGCAGCAGCAGCAGCAGCAGCAGCAGAGCAGCAGCAGCAGCACAGAGCAGCAGAGCAGCAGCAGCAGCAGCAGCAGCAGCAGCAGCAGCAGCAGCAGCAGCAGCAGCAGCAGCAGCAGCTAGCAGCAGCAGCAGCAGCAGCAGCAGCGCACAGCAGCAGCAGCAGAGCAGCAGCAGCAGCAGCAGCAGCAGCAGCAGCAGCAGCAGCAGCAGCAGCAGCAGCAGCAGCAGCAATAGCAGCAGCTAGCAGCAGCCAGCAGCAGCAGCAGCAGCAGCAGCAGCAGCAGCAGCGCAGAGCAGCAGCAGCAACAGCAGTAACAGCTGCAGCGCAGCAGCAGCAGCAGTAGAAGAGAGAGCGTTAGTAGCAGTGGCAGAGCAGCAGCAGCAATAGCAGAACAGCTGAGGCTGCAGTAGTAGTAGCAATAGCAGTAGAGCTGTGCAGTAGCAGTGGCAGTAGCAGCAGAGTAATAGTAGAATAGTGTAGCGCAGTAGTAGTAGCAGATAATAGCATCAATAACTTCATATATTTCGGCTCCAGGCTGACGCCATCAGCAGTTAGATTTTTCACACAAACACGTCTCAACAGTCCCATAATATTTCACAAACGTAAAATACAGACAAAAAACGAAACAGAAATAAAAATAACTTTGTGTATGTGAGGAAATGTTCAGTGGGTTGTGTAGCAATTTGATCGTTCAGACTGTTAGTGTCGTTAACGGTAGTCAACGGGGGGATTGGTGGGTGGGTGACCTTATTGACTTAGCAGTAAATAGGTACCTGGGTGTTAGTCTCCAGATGACACCTGCTGTCCGTGCTCGCCTAGCAGTAAATAGGTACTTGGGTGTTAGTGTCCTGACGACACTAGCTGACGTTTTTCACCTAACATTAAATAGGTACCTGGGTGTTACTCTCCTGACACCTGCTGACCACCTTCACCTAGGAAGGACTAGGTTATTTCGTGTCAGGCAAATATTTAGTGTCCTCCACTCGCGAGGGATTGAGCTGAGCCGGGAGCGGTGACTCGACCCCCTGCAGGCACAACTAGGCGAGTACACAGCTGGTCAGAACCACCTGGACATCAGTAGTGATGCATTGAGAACTTCAGTGACATCACCAACTTTAAGCTGCCAAGTTGAAGAGGCTGTGGGGAGAGAGAGAGAGAGAGAGAGAGAGAGAGAGAGAGAGAGGTTCACAGAAGGTTCACTCCATCACATAGCTTCCCCTTGACTCCCGCTCAAGCGTGAACCTCCACCTCGAGTGACGGCGTTTCATAAGCAGTAAAGAAGATCTCGATGACTCTAGGAGGAAGAGGAAGAAGAGGAGGAACAAGCTTGGAGAGAGAGAGGACCTAGTAGCGACCAGTGACGAGGCGGCGCCAGGAGCTGTGAATCGACCCCCGCAACCACAAATAGGTGAGTACACACACACACACACACAAATACACTGTAAGTGCCATTGATTATTGAACTTGAACAACTAGGTAAATCAAAGAAAAACATTGCCTTTCCCCTCTTTCCCAGTCTCTCTCTCTCTCTCTCTCTCTCTCTCTCTCTCTCTCTCTCTCTCTCTCTCTCTCTCTCTCTCTCTCTCTCTCTCTGAAAGGCAATTGTCCTCTCGTAACTTCAACAGAAAAATAACTTTACTGACCAAACCAATATCTTGACGTTGCTCCAGGACAGAGACACAGACAGACACAGACAGACAGACAGAGATACAGACAGACACAGGCAGACAGACAGAGACACAGAAGGACAGACAGACGCAGGCAGACAGAGACACAGAAAGACAGACATAGGCAGACAGACAGACACAGGCAGACAGACAGACATAGACAAACAGACATAGGCAGACAGACAGACACAGGCAGACAGATAGACAGAGGCAGACAGACAGAGACACAGAAGGACAGACATAGGCAGACAGACACAGGCAGACAGACAGAGACAAAGAAGGACAGACATAGGCAGACAGACACAGGCAGACAGACAGAGACAAAGAAGGACAGACATAGGCAGACAGACACAGGCAGGCAGACAGGCAGACAGACAGACACAGGCAGACAGACAGACATAGGCAGACAGACACAGGCAGATAGACAGACACAGGCAGACAGATAGAGACACAGAAAGACAGACATAGGCAGACAGACAGACATAGGCAAACAGAAAGACAGATGACAGGCAGACAGACACTGGCAGACAGACATACAGACATGCAAACACACATTCAGACAGACAGATACAGGCAGACAGACATACAAACACACATACAGACAGAAAGATACAGGCAGACAGACAGGTAGACAGACACACAGCCAGGCAAACTGGCGGAAAGACAGACAGACATGTAAACTGGTAGACAGACAGACAGACATAAAGGGAGTCAAACAAAAGACAAACCAAGCTATGTGCGTGTACTCACTTAATTCACCTAATTGTCGTTGCAGGGGTCGAGTCACAGCTCCTGGCTCCGCCTCTTCACTGGTCGCTAATAAGTCCTCTCTCTCTATGCTCCATGAGCTTTATCATACCTCTTCTTAAAGCTATGTATTGATCCTGCCTCCACTACATCACTCTCCAGACTATTCCACTTCATGACAATTCTGTGTCCCATCTGTGTGTGTGTGTATGTTTATGTGTATGTATATGTATATTTGTGTCTGTATGTATATATATATATACATATATATATATATATATATATATATATATATATATATATATATATATATATATATATATATATATATATATATATATATATATAAATATATATATATATATATATATATATATATATATATATATATATATATATATATATATATATATATATATATATATATATATATATATATATATATATATATATATATATGTATGTGTGTGTGTGTGTTTGTGTGTGTGTGTGTGCATGTTTGTGTATGTATATATATATGTGTGTGTATGTACTCACCTATTTGTGATTGCAGGGGTCGATTCATAGCTCCTGGCCCCGCCTCTTCACTGATTGCTACTAGGTCCTCTCTCTCCCTGCTCCATGAGCTTTATCAAACCTAGTCTTAAAACTATGTATGGTTCCTGCCTCCACTATGTCGCTTTCTAAGCTATTCCACTTCCTGACAACTCTATGACTGAAGAAATACTTCCTAACATCCCTTTGACTCATAGGAGTCTTCAACTTCCAATTGTGACCCCTTGTTTCTGTGTCCCCTCTCTGGAACATCTTGTCTCTGTCCACCTTATCTATTCCTCGCAGTATTTTATATGTCGTTATCATGTCTCCCTAACCCTCCTGTCCTCTAGTGTCGTCAGGCCGATTTCCTTAACCTTTCTTCGTAGGACAATCCCCTTAGCTCTGGGACTAGTCTTGTTGCAAACATTTGCACTTTCTCTAATTTCTTGACGTGCTTGACCAGGTGTGGGTTCCAAACCGGTGCTGCATACTCCAGTATGGGCCTGACGTATATGGTATACAGAGTCTTGAATGATTCCTTAGTGAGGTATTGGAACGCTATTCTTAGGTTTGCCAGCCGCCCGTATGCTGCAGCAGTTATCTGATTGATGTGTGCCTCAGGAGATGTGCTCGGTATTATACTCACCCCAAGATCTTTTCTTTGAGTGAGGCTTGCAGTCTTTGGCCACCTAGACTATACTCTGTCTGCGGTCTTCTTTGCCCTTCCCCGATATTCATGACTTTACATTTGGCAGGGTTAAATTCAAGGAGCCAGTTACTGGACCAGGCTTGCAGCCTGTCCAGGTCTCTTTGTAGTCCTGCCTGATCCTCGACTGATTTGATTCTTCTCATTAACTTCACATCATCTGCAAACAGGGACACTTCTGAGTCTATCCCTTCCGTTATGTCATTCACATATACCAAAAACAGTACAGGTCCTAGGACTGACCCTTGTGGAACTCCACTCGTCACAGGTGCCCACTCTGACATCTCGTCACGTACCATGACTCGTTGTTGCCTCCCTGTCAGATATTCTCTGATCCATTGCAGTGTTTTTCCTGTTACGTGTGCCTGATCCTTTAGCTTTTGCATTAACCTCTTGTGAGGAACTGTGTCGAACGCCTTCTTGCAGTCCAAAAAATGCAGTCTATCCACCCTCTCTCTCGTGTCTTACTTCTGTTACCTTATCATAAAACTCCAGTAGGTTTGTGACACAGGATTTTCCTTCCTGAAACCGTGCTGGTTGTCGTTTATAAGCTTGTGTCTTTCTAGGTGCTCCACCACTCTCCTCCTGATGATCTTCTCCATGACTTTGCATACTATACACGTCAGTGACACAGGTCTGTAGTTTAATGCCTCGTGTCTGTCTCCTTTCTTAAAAATTGGGACTACATTTGCCATCTTCCACGCCTCAGGTAGTTGCCCAGTTTCAATGGATGTGTTGAAGATTTGTGTTAGTGGCACACACAACATCTCTGCTCCCTCTCTAAGGACCCACGGAGAAATGTTGTCCGGTCCCACCGCTTTTGAGGTATCGAGTTCACATAGCAGCTTCTTCACCTCCTCCTCGGTTGTGTGTATTTCATCCAGCACTTGTTGGTATACCTCCCTATTCTGAATTCCTGGAGTCCTACCTGTCTCCTGTGTAAATACTTCTTTAAATCTCATGTTGAGCTCCTCACATACCTCTTGGTCGTTTATTGTGAACTCCCACCTTCCTTTCTCAGCCTGATTACCTGGTCCTTGACTGTTGTTTTCCTCCTGATGTGGCTATACAACAGCTTCGGGTCAGACTTGACTTTTGATGCTATATCATTTTCATATTGTCGCTGAGCCTCCCTTCTTACCTGTGCATATTCGTTTCTGGCTCTTCGGCTAATCTCTTTATTTTCCTGGGTCCTTTGTCTTCTGTACTTTTTCCATTCTCTATTACACTTACTTTTTGCCTCCCTACACCTCTGGGTGAACCAAGGACTCGTTCTGGTCTTCCCATTACTTCTGTTTCCTTGGGGACAAACCTCTCCTCTGCCTCTTTGCATTTGGTTGTCACATATTCCATCATTTCTTTTACTGGTTTTCCTGCCAATTCTCTCTCCCACTGAACGTCTTGTAGGAAGTTCCTCATGCCTGTGTAGTCCCCCTATTGTAGTTTCGTTTCTCCCTTCCTATTCCTGCTCCCTCTCCACTTGTAGCTCAACTATATAATCAAAACACAGAACCAAATGATCACTAGCTCCAAGGGGCCTTTCATACGTGATATCCTCGATGTCCGAACTACTCAAGGTGAATACTAGGTCCAGTCTTGCTGGATCATCCCCACCTCTCTCTGGTAGTGTCTCTAACATGTTGATGCATGAGGTTTTCCAGTACCACATCCATCATCTTGGCTCTCCATGATTCAGGACCCCCATGGGGCTCTAGGTTTCCCAATCAATCTCTTTGTGATTGAAATCACCCATAACTAGTAACTTTGCTCTCCCCATGTGGGCTCTTCTGGCTACCTCGGCTAGTGTGTCTACCATTGCTCTGTTGCTCTCGTCGTATTCTTCTCTTGGCCTCCTGCAGTTCTGTGGCGGGTTGTACATTACAGCAATTATCACCTTATGGCCCTCAGACTGAATTGTTCCTACTATGTAGTCCCTTTCACCCATTCCATCCATTCCTTCCACTTCCTCAAATCCCCACCTGTTCTTAATGAGCAGTGCAACTCCTCCTCCCCTCTGCTCCCTCTATCTTTCCTGAGGATTTGATATCCGGGTGGGAAGATTGCATCTGTTATCATCCTGGTGTGTTTCGTTTCTGTGAGTGCTATTATGTCTGGGGATGTCTCCTTTATTCTTTTATGCCACTCCTCACATTTATTTGTTATACCATCTGCATTTGTATACCAAACCTTTAACTTCTTTTCTAAAACCGTAGTCTGGGGGTATGTTGGGGTTGGGAAAGTGGGAGATCTGATGGGGAACTATGGGTGGTTGGTGTGAAGGTGGAGTTTGTACTGAGGTGGGTGGAATCATTGGGTATGGCATGTGTGTTTTGGGTTAGGTTGTTTGGTTGCATTGGGGTTGTCCAGGTTGGGGAACATCTGAAGGTGGTTGTATTAGAGCTTCCTCCTGAGTCTGGGTCTCTCCTGTCCATTTTCTTTCTTCCTTCCTTTCTGTCTTCGAGATACCCTCTCTCTACATATCTAGTCTTGCTTTCTCCGCTTTCTGCGTGTGTGTTTTTATGTAATCACAGATCCCATCTTGCTGCTTTCTCCTGGTGTAGTGGGGTTAAATCACAAAGACCCATCTCACACAAGTAAACCCCCAGGGCACAGTACACACACCACCAACAGGCACAGTACACACCACCACCCAGGGCACAGTACACACCACCACAAAGGCACAGTACACACCACCACCCAGGCACAGTACACACCACCACCAGGGCACAGTACACACCACCACCCAGAGCACAGTACACACCACCACCCAGGGCACAGTACACACCACCACCCAGGGCACAGTACACACCACCACCCAGGGCACAGGACACACCACCACCCAGGGCACAGTACACACCACCACCCAGGGCACAGTACACACCACCACCCAGAGCACAGTACACACCACCACCCAGGGCACAGTACACACCACAACCCAGGACACAGTACACACCACAACCCAGGGCACAGTACACACCACAACCCAGGACACAGTACACACCACCACCCAGGGCACAGTACACACCACCACCCAGGGCACAGTACACACCACCACCCAGGGCACAGTACACACCACCACCCAGGGCACAGTACACACCACCATCCAGGACACAGTACACACCACCATCCAGGGCACAGTACACACACCACCCAGGGCACAGTACAACACCACCCAGGG
>WNWK01000416.1:210000-232500 GCA_009830355.1 Cherax destructor | reverse complement strand
AGCAGCAGTGCCAGTTATAGCAGCAGTGCCAGTTATAGCAGCAGTGGCAGTTATAGCAACAGTGGCAGTTATAGCAGCAGTGGCAGTTATAGCAGCAGTGGCAGTTATAGCAGCAGTGGCAGTTATAGCAGCAGTGGCAGTTATAGCAACAGTGGCAGTTATAGCAGCAGTGGCAGTTATAGCAGCAGTGCCAGTTATGGCAGCAGTGGCAGTTATAGCCACAGTGACAGTTATAGCAACAGTGGCAGTTATAGCAGCAGTGCCAGTTATGGCAGCAGTGGCAGTTATAGCAGCAATGGCAGTTATAGCAGCAGTGACAGTTATAGCAACAGTGGCAGTTATAGCAGCAATGGCAGTTATAACAGCAGTGGCAGTTATAGCTGCAGTGGCAGTTATAGTAACAGTGGCAGTTATAGCAAGCGGGGCAGTTATAGCAACAGTGGCAGTTATAGCCACAGTGGCAGTTATAGCAGCAGTAGCAGTTATAGCAGCAGTGGCAGTTATAGCAGCAGTGGCAGTTATAGCAACAGTGGCAGTTATAGCAAGCGGGGCAGTTATAGCAACAGTGGCAGTTATAGCAACAGTGGCAGTTATAGCCACAGTGGCAGTTATAGCAGCAGTGGCAGTTATAGCAGCAGTGGCAGTTATAGCAGCAGTGGCAGTTATAGCAGCAGTGGCAGTTATAGCAGCAGTGCCAGTTATAGCAGCAGTGGCAGTTATAGCAACAGTGACAGTTATAGCAGCAATGGCAGTTATAGCAACAGTGGCAGTTATAGCAGCAGTGGCAGTTACAGCAGCAGTGCCAGTTATGGCAGCAATGGCAGTTATAGCAGTAGTTGGGTATATAAACTACTGTTGCATGCGTTAAGGGTTGATATAAACTGGCGGTGGACCCATTAGGCGGTATATAAACTGCATCTTTTATATTGCCAGCAGTTAATACAAGCGAAGGTTTTTGTAAGCGGTGAAGCTGAAGCTGTTAGACCTTTGTAGCTTTAAGCTGGAGCCTTCCTGTGTTGGAGGAGTTTTGGAGGGTGTTGGAGAAGCGTTGGAGGAATGTTGGAGGAGTGTTGGAGAGTGTTGGATGAGTGTTATAGTGGGTTGAGAGTGTTGGAGGAGTGTTATAATGGGATTTTGAGTGTCATGCCCTTCATGACAAGAGTGTTGGAGTGTTGGAGAAGTATTATAGTGGGTTGAGAGTGTTGGAGTGTTGGAGAGTGTTGGAGAAGTGTTGTAGAGTGTTGGAGTAGTGTTGGAGTGTTGAAGATTACTGGTGTTGGAAAGTGTTAGAGGGGTGTTGTTGAAGGGTTAGAGTGTTGGAAGAGTGTTGGAAGAGTGTTGGAGTGGTGTTGGAGAGAGGTGGGAAGACATGGAGGGAAGAAGATAGAAAAAAAGAGACAGTCGAGTGAGGAGGGGAGAGAGAGGGGAAGGGGAGTGAGGAGGGGAGAGAGAGGGGAAGGGGAGTGAGGAGGGGAGAGAGAGGGGAAGGGGAGTGAGGAGGGGGAGGGGAAGAGAAGAGGAAGGGGGAAGGGGGAGGGGAAGGCAGACCATTGTGTATGTGTGTATATTTTGTCCATAATCCAAGTGAACTGTTGTTGTTGTTGTTGTTGTTGAGAACCACGACTGTCTTCAACCTCTTGTGCTGTTGTTGTTGCTGCTGCTGTTGTTGTTGTTGTCGTTGCTGCTGCTGTTGTTGCTGTTGTTGTTGCTGCTGCTGTTGTTGTTGCTGCTGTTGTTGTCGTTGCTGCTGTTGTTGTTACTGCTATTGTTGTTGCTGCTGTTATTGCTGTTGTTGCTGCTGCTGTTGATTTTATTAAAACGTCTCTTGTTTTTCTTCTATTTAACTCTCTTGACCTCCACTGTTACCTCACAGTAACTCTCCTGACCTCCACTGTTACCTCACAGTAACTCTCCTGACCTCCACTGTTACCTCACAGTAACACTCCTGACCTCCACTGTTACCTCACAGTAACTCTCCTGACCTCCACTATTACCTCACAGTAACACTCCTGACCTCCACTGTTACCTCACAGTAACTCTCCTGACCTCCACTGTTACCTCACAGTAACACTCCTGACCTCCACTGTTACCTCACAGTAACACTCCTGACCTCCACTGTTACCTCACAGTAACACTCCTGACCTCCACTGTTACCTCACAGTAACACTCCTGACCTCCACTGTTACCTCACAGTAACACTCCTGACCTCCACTGTTACCTCACAGTAACACTCCTGACCTCCACTGTTACCTCACAGTAACACTCCTGACCTCCACTGTTACCTCACAGTAACACTCCTGACCTCCACTGTTACCTCACAGTAACACTCCTGACCTCCACTGTTACCTCACAGTAACACTCTGACCTCCACTGTTACCTCACAGTAACACTCCTGACCTCCACTGTTACCTCACAGTAACACTCCTGACCTCCACTGTTACCTCACAGTAACACTCCTGACCTCCACTGTTACCTCACAGTAACTCCTGACCTCCACTGTTACCTCACAGTAACACTCCTGACCTCCACTGTTACCTCACAGTAACACTCCTGACCTCCACTGTTACCTCACAGTAACACTCCTGACCTCCACTGTTACCTCACAGTAACACTCCTGACCTCCACTGTTACCTCACAGTAACACTCCTGACCTCCACTGTTACCTCACAGTAACACTCCTGACCTCCACTGTTACCTCACAGTAACACTCCTGACCTCACTGTTACCTCACAGTAACTTCCTGACCTCCACTCGTTACCTCACAGTAAACTCCTGACCTCCACTATTACCTCACAGTAACTCTCTGACCTCCACTGTTACATCACAGTAACACTCCTGACCTCCACTGTTACTCACAGTAACCTCCTGACCTCCACAGTTACCTCACAGTAACACTCCGACTCCACTATTACCTCACAGTAACACTCCTGACCTCACTGTTACCTCACAGTAACACTTGACCTTCACTGTTACCTCACAGTAACACTCTGACCTCACTGTTACCTCACAGTAACACTCCTGACCTCCACTGTTACCACAGTAACACTCTGACCTTCATGTTACCTCCAGTAAATCCTGACCTCCACTGTTCCTCAGAGTAACACTCCTGACCTCCACTGTTACCTCACAGTAACACTCTGACCTCCACTGCTACCTCACAGTAACTCTCCTGACCTCCACTGTTACCTCACAGTAACACTCCTGACCTCCACTGTTACCTCACAGTAACTCTCTGACCTCCACTGTTCATCACAGTAACACTCCTGACCTCCACTGTTACCTCACAGTAACACTCCTGACCTCCACTGTTACCTCACAGTAACACTCCTGACCTCCACTATTACCTCACAGTAACACTCCTGACCTCCACTGTTACCTCACAGTAACACTCTGACCTTCACTGTTACCTCACAGTAACCTCCTGACCTCCACTGTTACCTCACAGTATCACTCCTGACCTCCACTGTTACCTCACAGTAACACTCCTGACCTCCACTGTTACCTCACAGTAACACTCCTGACCTCCACTGTTACCTCACAGTAACACTCCTGACCTCCACTGTTACCTCACAGTAACACTCCTGACCTCCACTGTTACCTCACAGTAACACTCCTGACCTCCACTGTTACCTCACAGTAACACTCCTGACCTCCACTGTTACCTCACAGTAACATCCTGACCTCCACTGTTACCTCACAGTAACACTCCTGACCTCCACTGTTACCTCACAGTAACACTCCTGACCTCCACTGTTACCTCACAGTAACACTCCTGACCTCCACTGTTGCCTCACAGTAACACTCCTGACCTCCACTATTACCTCACAGTAACACTCCTGACCTCCACTGTTACCTCACAGTAACACTCCTGACCTCCACTATTACCTCACAGTAACACTCCTGACCTCCACTGTTACCTCACAGTAACACTCCTGACCTCCACTATTACCTCACAGTAACACTCCTGACCTCCACTGTTACCTCACAGTAACACTCTTGACCTTCACTGTTACCTCACAGTAACACTCCTGACCTCCACTGTTACCTCACAGTAACACTCTGACCTCCACTTTACCTCACAGTAACACTCCTGACCTTCACTGTTACCTCACAGTAACACTCCTGACCTCCACTGTTACCTCACAGTATCACTCCTGACCTCCACTGTTACCTCACAGTAACACTCCTGACCTTCACTGTTACCTCACAGTAACACTCCTGATCTCCACTGTTACCTCACAGTATCACTCCTGACCTCCACTGTTACCTCACAGTAACACTCCTGACCTCCACTGTTACCTCACAGTAACACTCCTGACCTCCACTGTTGCCTCACAGTAACACTCCTGACCTCCACTATTACCTCACAGTAACACTCCTGACCTCCACTGTTACCTCACAGTAACACTCCTGACCTCCACTATTACCTCACAGTAACACTCCTGACCTCCACTGTTACCTCACAGTAACACTCCTGACCTCCACTATTACCTCACAGTAACACTCCTGACCTCCACTGTTACCTCACAGTAACACTCTTGACCTTCACTGTTACCTCACAGTAACACTCCTGACCTCCACTGTTACCTCACAGTAACACTCCTGACCTCCACTTTTACCTCACAGTAACACTCCTGACCTTCACTGTTACCTCACAGTAACACTCCTGACCTCCACTGTTACCTCACAGTATCACTCCTGACCTCCACTGTTACCTCACAGTAACACTCCTGACCTTCACTGTTACCTCACAGTAACACTCCTGATCTCCACTGTTACCTCACAGTATCACTCCTGACCTCCACTGTTACCTCACAGTAACACTCCTGACTCCACTGTTACCTCACAGTAACACTCCTGACCTCCACTGTTACCTCACAGTAACACTCCTGACCTCCACTGTTACCTCACAGTAACACTCCTGACCTCCACTGTTACCTCACAGTAATCACTCCTGACCTCTCACTGTTACCTCACAGTAACACTCCTGACCTCCACTGTTACCTCACAGTAACACTCCTGACCTCCACTGTTACCTCACAGTAACATCCTGACCTCCACTGTCACCTCACAGTAACACTCCTGACCTCCACTGTTACCTCACAGTAACTCTCCTGACCTCCACTGTTCCTCACAGTAACACTCCTGACCTCCACTGTTACCTCACAGTAACACTCCTGACCTCCACTATTACCTCACAGTAACACTCCTGACCTCCACTGTTACCTCACAGTAACACTCCTGACCTCCACTGTTACCTCACAGTAACACTCCTGACCTCCACTGTTACCTCACAGTAACTCTCCTGACCTCCACTGTTACCTCACAGTAACACTCCTGACCTCCACTGTTACCTCACAGTAACACTCCTGACCTCCACTATTACCTCACAGTAACACTCCTGACCTCCACTGTTACCTCACAGTAACACTCCTCACCTCCACTGTTACCTCACAGTAACACTCCTGACCTCCACTGTTACCTCACAGTAACACTCCTGACCTCCACTGTTACCTCACAGTAACACTCCTGACCTCCACTGTTACCTCACGGTCACACTCCTGACCTCAAGTGGACAAGTGTTTCCTGACGCGGATCTTAGTCATATGATGACCCACAGCTGGAGCTTTTGGTCATCTAACCGAGGCCTTCCGCTGGCTTACCAGTCCACCCCTTTAAAAATTATGGCTATAATAAGATTTTTAATAAACCGTAGATGGGTCAAAAATCTGAATATTTTCTTTACTTTTTAATGGATTTTTATAAGTGTGGGTTTCACATGGGTTCTAAGGACAGAATAAATGGTTTTAAATGTGCTTATCTAAGTCCGGGTTCCATGTAATGATAGTGGAGACTGTTAGTGGTAGCAGTGGTGGTGGTAGAGACTGTATTAGTGGTAGCAGTGGTGGTGGTAGAGACTGTATTAGTGGTAGCAGTGGTGGTGGTAGAGACTGTATTAGTGGTAGCAGTGGTGGTGGTAGTGGTGGTGATGTGGTAACAGTAGTAATGACAAATTAAACCCATTTTAAAAAATCCTACTTTAAAACATTCATGTACAAGGCATTGAATTATTATTCCAGTGAAAGTCGTGGAGTGAGTAGTGGAAAAATACCCTAAATGACGCTCTCAGAGTAAGGCAGTGCGGCTCACTGGTTTGTAATGGAGCGAGTGAAAGGAGGATCTCGGTGTACGTTAAGACTGCCAGACCAGGGCAATGGTAGGTGAGACAGTGTATAAGGTAGTGCAGTGAAGGGAGGGCAGTGAAGGGAGGACAGTGAAGGGAGAGCAATGAAGGGAGAGTAGTATAGGGAGTGCATAAGATGTACAAAACAAAGGAGATAGTGTGGCTAGTTTATTGTGCATTCTATATCCATCCTGTGGATGGTAGTGGCTAGCTTGTTGTGCATTCCATATCCATCCTGTGGATGGTAGTAGTTAGTGTACTGTGCACCCCATAGCCATTTTGTGAACGATAGCACAAGAGCATATGGATACCAAAAATGCCTAGCAACGAGGTCCCCCCAAAATTAACAGGAGTACATCTGGATATATACATTTGCAGTTCCTCTTCCATCTATTACAACCCTCTCCATTCCTCCCTCCATTCCTTCCTCCACCACTACCCCCAACTTCCTCTAACAACCTAATTACTGCCTGATGTAATTAGGGATAGAGCAAGGCGTATTATCCTAACAATCAATGGACGATTCTTGCTGTATGCTAATGATACTTACAAGGTCATTACACTCATTACCGTAATTACACACTGAGGGGCCTGGTTCCTAACTACCGGGTGACCCAGCTTCTTAATTGCCCTGGTGAGGTTCAGGGTTAGGTGAAGCTGGCTGGGGGTGAAGGGGAGGGGGTGGGGGGTGTTAGAGGAGAGAGAGGTTAGGTGATGCTCATCTATTATTATGATCTATTAGTCCCATGCAGGTTTTGCGCTTCCTGAAGCAATGATGATGATGATGAGAATGATAATAATAATAATAATATCAGTAATAATAATACCAATAATAATAATAATGATAATAATATTAATAATGACAATGTTAATCATTAGGAATCCATGGTGTACAAATAGAAAAAGTGTGTGTGTGTGTGTGTGTGTGTGTGTGTGTGTGTGTGTGTGTGAATCTTGTTTGTTTCTGCAAGATGTGTTGAGTGCTGAGTACCAGAGTGTATGTGAGAGTACAAGTATATAACAGTGTGAATGAGAGTGTATGACTGTATGTGTTTGTGTGTGTATGTGTGAGTGTACTCACCTAGTTGTGGTGGAAGGGGTCGATTCACAGCTCCTGGCCCCAAATCCAGTCCCCACCACCTCCAGTCCCCACCACCTCCAGTTCCCACCACCTCCAGTCCCCACCACCTACAGTCCCCACCACCTCCAGTCCCCACCACCTCCAGTTCCCACCACCTCCAGTCCCCACCACCTACAGTCCCCACCACCTCCAGTCCCCACCACCTACAGTCCCCACCACCTACAGTCCCCACCACCTCCAGCCCCACCACCTCCAGCCCCACCACCTCCAGCCCCCACCACCTCCAGTCCCCACCACCTACAGTTCCCACCATCTACAGTCCCCACCATCTACAGTCACCACCTCCAACAGTCACCACCTCCAACAGTCACCACCTCCAACAGTCCCTACCACCTACAGTCCCCACCACCACCAGTTCCCACCACTCACAGTCCCCACCACCTACAGTTCCCACCACCTAGAGTCCCCACCACCTACAATTCCCACCACCTACAGTCACCACCACCTACAATTCCCACCACCTACAGTCCCCACCATCTACAGTCCCAACCAATTACAGTCACCACCACATACAGTCCCCACCTCCTCCAATCAGTACCACCTACAGTTCCCACCACCTACAGTCCCCACCACCTAGTCACTACCACCTACAGTCACCACCACCTACAGTTCTCACCACCTACCGTCTCCACCATCTACAGTCACCACCACCAACAGTCACCACTACCTACAGTTCCCACCATCTAAAGCTCCCACCACCTACAGTTCCCACCATCTACAGTTCCCACCACCTACAGTTCCCACCATCTACAGTCCCCACCATCTACAGTCACCACCACCAACAGTCCCCACCACCTACAGTTCCCACCACCTACAGTCCCCACCACCACCAGTTCCCACCACCTACAGTCCCCCACTACCTACAGTTCCCACCATGTACAGTCACCACCACCTACAGTTCCCACCACTTACACTCCCCACCACATATAGACCCCACCACCTACAGTCCCCACCACCTACAGTCCCCACCACCTAGTTCCCACCACCTATAGTCACCACCACCTACAGTCCCCACCACCTACAGTTACCACCACCTCCTACAGTCCCCACCACCTACAGTTCCCACCACCTACAATCCCCACTATCTACAGTTCCCACCACCTACAGTCCCCACCATCTAGTTCCCACCACCTACAGTCACCGCCATATACAGTTCCCACCACCACCAGTTACTACCACCTACAGTTACCACCATCTAGAGTTCCCACCACCTACAGTTCCTACCACCTACAGTTCCCACCACCTACAGTTCCCACCACCTACAGTCCCCACCACCTTCAGTTCCAACCACCTACAGTCACTACCACCTGCAGTCCCCACCACCTACAGTCCCCACCACCTACAGTCACCACCACCTACAGTCCCCACCACCTACAGTCACCACCACCTTCGTGTCCAGTCTTTGCTTTGGTCTTGCAAACAGCTGCATCTAAATTCGCTGGGTTGCGTATATCTACGCATTTTTATGCGAGTTTTGCGTAATTTGCTTGATCCCTCATAAACTTTGTGAGTTATACTCTGTCCTTCCATCCAAACTGTTTTAGCATGTTCGCTAACTGTTCTGTCTAGTACGTCTGTGACTGTTAGCTGTACTGTTACTGTTAGTACTGTTACTTAATCTGTTGCTGCTAGTACTGTTTGCTTAGTACTGTTACTGCTAGTACTGTTACTGTTACGTTACTGTAGTACTGTCTGTTAGTACTGTTGCTGCTAGTACTGTTGCAGCTAGTACTGTTACTGCTAGTATTGTTGCTGCTAGTACTGTTACTGCTAGTACTGTTGCTGCTAGTACTGTTACTGCTAGTACTGTTACTGTTAGTACTGTTACTGCTATATCTGTTACTGCTAGTACTGTTCTGCTGTAGTATACTGTTGCTGCTAGTACTGTTACTGCTAGTACTGTTGCTGATTACTGTGCTAGTACTGTTACTGCTAGTACTGTTACTGCTAGTACTGTTACTGCTAGTACTGTTGCTGTTAATACTGTTGCTGCTAGTACTGTTACTGCTAGTACTGTTACTGCTAGTACTGTTACTGCTAGTACTGTTACTGCTAGTACTGTTGCTGCTAGTACTGTTACTGCTAGTACTGTTACTGCTAGTACTGTTACTGCTAGTACTGTTGCTGCTAGTACTGTTACTGCTAGTACTGTTACTGCTAGTACTGTTGCTCGTAGATACTGTTCTGCTAGTACTGTTACTGCTAGTACTGTTACTGCTAGTACTGTTCTGTAGTACTGTTACTGCTAGTACTGTTGCTTAGTAGTTACTGCTAGTATGTTCTGCTGTATTGCTAGTACTGTTGCTGCTAGTACTGTTGCTGATAGTACTGTTGCTGCTAGTACTGTTACTGCTAGTACTGTTACTGCTAGTACTGTTACTGTTAATACTGTTGCTGTTAGTACTGTTGCTGCTAGTACTGTTACTGCTAGTACTGTTACTGCTAGTACTGTTACTGCTAGTACTGTTACTGCTAGTACTGTTGCTGCTAGTACTGTTACTGCTAGTACTGTTGCTGCTAGTAGTTACTGCTAGTACTGTTACTGCTAGTACTGTTACTGCTAGTACTGTTGCTGCTAGTACTGTTACTGCTAGTACTGTTGCTGCTAGTACTGTTGCTGCTAGTACCATTGTTGCCAGTACCATTGCTGCTAGTACTGTTACTGCTAGTACCATTGTTGCTAGTAACGTCAACAACAGATACGCTACCAACAGTATGGTAACAGGAGGCCACTTAGACTCCCAACTCATTTAAATTTTCACTGATCAAATAACAGATGCGTCTTTAATATCTTTAACCTGTCTATATACAACCTAGCAGTGTATTGTGTTTTTTGTAGTATTATGTAGTGCAGTATTGTGTAATATTGTATTGTATAGCAGTGTATTGTGTATTTTGTAGTATTATGTAGTGCAGTATTGTGTAATATTGTATTGTATAGCAGTGTATTGTGTATTTTGTAGTATTATGTAGTGCAGTATTGTGTAATATTGTATTGTATAGCAGTGTATTGTGTATTTTGTAGTATTATGTAGTGCAGTATTGTTTAATATTGTATTGTTTAGCAGTGTATTGTGTATTTTGTAGTATTATGTAGTGCAGTATTGTTTAATATTGTATTGTATTGCAGTGTATTGTGTATTTTGTAGTATTATGTAGTGCAGTATTGTTTAATATTGTATTGTATAGCAGTGTATTGTGTATTTTGTAGTATTATGTAGTGCATTATTGTTTAATATTGTATTGTATTGCAGTGTATTGTGTATTTTGTAGTATTATGTAGTGCAGTATTGTTTAATATTGTATTGTATAGCAGTGTATTGTGTATTTTGTAGTATTATGTAGTGCATTATTGTTTAATATTGTATTGTATAGCAGTGTATTGTTTATTTTGTAGTATTATGTAGTGCAGTATTGTTTAATATTGTATTGTATAGCAGTGTATTGTGTATTTTGTAGTATTATGTAGTGCAGTATTGTTTAATATTGTATTGTATAGCAGTGTAATGTGTATTTTGTAGTATTATGTAGTGCAGTATTGTTTAATATTGTATTGTATAGCAGTGTATTGTGTATTTTGTAGTATTATGTAGTGCAGTATTGTGTAATATTGTATTGTATAGCAGTGTATTGTGTATTTTGTAGTATTATGTAGTGCAGTATTGTTTAATATTGTACTGTATAGCAGTGTATTGTGTATTTTGTAGTGCAGTATTGTAATATTGTATTGTATAGCAGTGTATTGTGTATTTTGTAGTATTATGTAGTGCAGTATTGTGTAATATTGTATTGTATAGCAGTGTATTGTGTATTTTGTAGTATTATGTAGTGCAGTATTGTTTAATATTGTATTGTATAGCAGTGTATTGTGTATTTTGTAGTGCAGTATTGTAATATTGTATTGTATAGCAGTGTATTGTTTATTTTGTAGTATTATGTAGTGCAGTATTGTGAATATTGTATTGTATAGCAGTGTATTGTGTATTTTGTAGTATTATGTAGTGCAGTATTGTAATATTGTATTGTATAGCAGTGTATTGTGTATTTTGTAGTATTATGTAGTGCAGTATTGTGTAATATTGTATTGTATAGCAGTGTATTGTGTATTTTGTAGTATTATGTAGTGCAGTATTGTTTAATATTGTATTGTATAGCAGTGTATTGTGTATTTTGTAGTGCAGTATTGTAATATTGTATTGTATAGCAGTGTATTGTGTATTTTGTAGTAATATGTAGTGCAGTATTGTAATATTGTATTGTATAGCAGTGTATTGTGTATTTTGTAGTATTATGTAGTGCAGTATTGTGAATATTGTATTGTATAGCAGTGTATTGTGTATTTTGTAGTAATATGTAGTGCAGTATTGTAATATTGTATTGTATAGCAGTGTATTGTGTATTTTGTAGTATTATGTAGTGCAGTATTGTGTAATATTGTATTGTATAGCAGTGTATTGTGTATTTTGTAGTATTATGTAGAGCAGTATTGTGTAATATTGTATTGTATAGCAGTGTATTGTGTGTTTTGTAATACAGTATTGTGGAATATTGTATTGTGTAGCAGTGTATTGTGTATTTTTTATGCAGAATTGTGTAATATTGTGTTGTGTACCAGTGTATTGTGTATTTTGTAATACAGTATTGTATAATGTTTTGTTGTGATTTATTGTACTATCTTGTGTGTTTTGTTAAGTTCTATTGTATTATAGTGTATTGTGTTGAATTGTGTATTTTTGTATCTCACAAATCATGATTACTTTCAGGGGTTTAAAAATTATATTATAATTTATTTTCTTATACATTATGATAATGTTATTTATCATTTCTTCATTTTTATTCTCATTATTAGTTTTTCTTCGGAGAATGATAGAATGATAGAAAGCTAGAAAATACCACGGTACGGATGGGGTTAGAACCTCATTTGTGGTCACAGTGGTGGCCCATGCTAACCTCCCTATGGTGTATAAATGTACCTAGTGGGATGACTCTTATTGTAGCCAGGTAGCCCAGTGGTTAACGCACTGGTCTGGAGTTTTACCACTCACTCGCCTCGGGTTCAAACCCCAACCCGTTCCGTGGTTTGCTTGCAGTCTTCTTATTACGATTTCGTGGGTAATAATGATAATCATTATTGCGATCATCATAGAAGAGAAGTGTATGAGTGTGAATGAGAAGGTATGACTGTATGTGTGTGTGTGTACTCACCTAATTGTACTCACCTAATTGTGGTTGCAGGGGTCAAGACTTTGACTCGTCTGAGTCTTCAACTTCCAATTGTGACCCCTTGTTTCTGTG
Organism: Cherax destructor; assembly: GCA_009830355.1. Classification (NCBI taxonomy): domain Eukaryota; kingdom Metazoa; phylum Arthropoda; class Malacostraca; order Decapoda; family Parastacidae; genus Cherax; species Cherax destructor. The sequence continues at coordinate 219,880 of WNWK01000416.1, read as the reverse complement.
TCCCCTCCCTGGAACATCCTGTCTCTGTCCACCTTATCTATTCCACGCAGTATTTTGTATGCCGTTATCATGTCTCCCCTAACCCTCCTGTCCTCCAGTGTCGTCAGGCCGATTTCCCTTAACCTTTCTTCATAGGACATTCCCCTTAGCTCCGGAACTAACCTTGTTTATGTGTGTATATGTGTGTGTGTGTGTGTGTGTGTGTGTGTGTGCGTGTAGTGTGTGTGTGTGTGTGTGTGTGTGTGTGTGTGTGTGTGTGTGTGTGTGTGTGTCGTGTATGTGTGTGTGTGTGTGTGTGTGTGTGTGTGTGTACTCACCTGGAAGGTGCGAGGTGTAAGGTGGCTCTGATAGTAGAGTACTTGGTTGCACTCTACCGTTAGTACTCTGATATGACCCAGGTCACCACTACCGTGCCAGGATCTCCCTGGATCTCCAGGTACATGAGTGCCACCTTCCCACTGTCCCTTAAGCACCTGCGGTCCCAGAGTGTCGTCCAGAACTCGAACGTGGCACTCAAGAACCTCCGGTGCCGTCCATTGGCACCACGGAGAGGAGGCTCTGCTTGTGGCATTGGGAGAGGAGGAGGAAGGAACCGGATCACCACTGGCACTGGCGGGTGCCAAGGTGTATAAAGGCGGGTCCTGTGCCAAAGTTCTTCCCACGGAAGCCACTGACATCACCACTAATACCAGCGTCACAGCCTCCAGCATCTTAGCGTTCCAGGCTCCTGTTCTCTCTGGCATTGTTCCTCTTCGACTGTGGTTACTGCCTCTCTTAGTGCCTGGGCTACTGCTTCTCACAGTGCCTGGGCTACTGCTTCTGTCAGTTCTTGGGCTACTACTTCTCTCAGTGCCTGGGGCTTGCTTCAGCGTGCCACCACGAGGGATTGCTGGTCCCTCAGATCTTCGTCACCAAGTTCATCACAGATCTGACAGACACCAGCGGCATGGTCTGTACTCTAACACTAACACTCGTCTTAACACTCCACAGCCTCATTAGCCATACTCCAGACAGCAATTAGGAATGAGCATCCAGCCTCCATCACTCTTTGTACTCAATGACTAACACTGGTTTATCTCTTCACAAAATACAATGGCACATTTGGTTCCTTTCTTTAAACCAATGATCGAAAAGGGGCTTTACAAAGTTAACAGAGGCGATATAACAGTGTTCCACACATTTTATCAACACTGTAAGAGGCTTATGAAACACTGTTGAGGGTTTTCAGTAGCACTGAGATTTGTCAACACTGAGCTTGTGGAAGAGTGAGTGTGTGTTACAGAGTTGTGTGTTCCAGAGCTGTGTTACAGAGCTGTGTGTTCCAGAGCTGTGCATACCAGAGCTGTGTGTTCCAGAGCTGTGTTCCAGAGCTCTGTGTTCCAGAGCTGTGTTCCAGAGCTCTGTGTTCCAGAGCTGTGTTCCAGAGCTCTGTGTTCCAGAGCTGTGTTCCAGAGCTACTTCTTCCAGAACTATGTGTTCCAGAGCTGTGTATACCAGAGCTGTGTGTTCCAGAGCTGTGTTCCAGAGCTGTGTCTTCCAGAGCTGTGTCTTCCAGAGCTGTGTCTTCCAGGCAAGAGCTAGTCTAAAGAAATAATTTCCTGTTAACCCTTCTTTCCGTTAGCGATAAATGAACCACAAGAATGATGGTGTCACTTATCGGGTCACAGGAAGTAACGGAGAACTAATATCACAACGCAACAGGATAACTGTATGACACGAGCGTCTTGAAACATCCTGGAAGGACAGGTCACGATCGTTGACCTTGCGTGACCTAAGTACAGTTCCAGCGACAGTGAGGGTGACACTCTGTCTTCACACACACCAAACACGTATACTCAATAACTACAATTTGCACTGCTTCCCCTCGTCAGCCAGTAATCACTTCAATGGACACGTCTGATACTCGTTCACAACCGGAATTGTTTGTAGGCACGCATTGTCGGAATTTTTCGTCAGTTTGTAATCCATACCGCAAGGGTTGCAGAAATATGAGGCATTGGGTATAACATTCCAAAGTTGTCAGTCATGGAGGGGGGAGGTAAAGCCAGCTTTAGAGAGAGAGGTCCTAGTTTGGGAGACTTGTTGCTGGCGAGTCCTGCCCCTCTCGCTCTCTCTCTCCCTCGACCGCTCGCGGCCGCGTCCAGGCCAGCACTGCCTGGAAAGATTGGAGCTTCCTGTGTTTTGGTTCCAGCGAGGAGGGTTGCTGCCTCGCACCAACTGAAGAAACCCTGCGGAGGATCTCTCTCTCTCTCTCTCTCTCTCTCTCTCTCTCTCTCTCTCTCTCTCTCCCCCCCCCCCCCCCCCCCCCCCCCCCCCCCCCCTCTCTCTCTCTCTAAGTAAGGTCAAATTACATTATTAGTCAACAAGTTAGGTTAATTACAACCACAATACCGTGGTAGGAACAATTCACTCATGAGCCATACGTTAGAGATTAACCTATTACGACGTTTCGGTCCCTCCTGGACCACTGTGCTAGTGGTCCGCAGTCCCACACAGCCATCACAACCTGGCTGATCCAGCACTTGTAGGTAGAAGCCGTCGGGCTGCTTCCTGTATAACTTCTATCTTCATTCAGTCAACATTTCTGGTAGTCTGGTGAAGAGTCTTGGACCACAGACATTGACACGGGGCTCTGTAATCGTACCCATGCTCCTCCTGCTCTTCACTGGGGTTATTCTACACTTTCTACCATGTCTTTCACTCTAGTAAGTTGTTATTGTTGGGAGCAAAGTTAGTGACCAGGCCTTCATGTATCTTTCGTGTATATATTATCAAGTATCTCTCTTTTCTCAGTTCCAGAGAGTACATTCTAAGTGCTTTAAGACGTTCCCAAGTATGTCTCTTCTAAGTTCCAGAGAGTACAATTTAAGTTCAAGACGTTCCCAAGTACGTCTCTTCTAAGTTCCAGAGAGTACAATCTAAGTTCTCTAAGACGTTCCCAAGTTCGTCTCTTCTAAGTTCCAGAGAGTATAATCTAGGTGCTGTGAGACATTCCTAACAGAGTACGTCTTCTATTGACTCTATGTCTGGGCAGTATACAACCCAAGAACATTTTCCAGCTCTTGTCTCTCTCCTGTTAAGAAAGGCGCTGTGAACAATCACGTCGGGAGAGCACAAGCGACTTGAATAGCACCTTCACTGTCAGTCCTTACAAACCACGGAACGGATGGGGTTTAAACCCATGGCGAGTGAGTCGTAAAACTCCAGACCAGTGCGTTCAAATCCCGTCCGTTCCGTGGCTTGTTTACAATCGTGTTTTCTCGAATTCGTGAGTCATGATGGCATTGCCTCCCAGTGAGTAGCTTCACGTATAGGCACGGCAGGACCCCAAGAAACTGGGAATCGGTAAAACAGGTTGTGATAAAGTGGATGGACCAGGAGCTGCGATACAACCGGGCAGGTGCACATCCTTCACACCATGATGGTAGTGACATACGTGTCCTGTCCTCCATATCATGATGGTACTGGCACTTCCGGTGTGGGAAGTGCCAGTCGTCGTGCGTCAGGCAGGCGGGTAAGGGGAAGTCCCGTTACCTCACAAACAGAAACACTTTGATTGGTTCCACATTTCGCCCAGTGTAGAGCTTTATTATTAAGTCATATTTTTATAATAATAATAATAATAATAATAATAATAATAATAATAATAATAATAATAATAATAATAATAATAAAATAATAATAATAATAATAATAGTAATAATAATAATAATAATAATAATAATAATAATAATAATAATAATAATAATAATAATAATAGCAATAATAATAATAATAACAATAATAACAATAATAATAATAATAATAAAAATAATAATAACAGTAATATTAATAATAATAATAGCAATAATAATAATAATAGTGATAATAATAACAGCAATAATAATAATAATAATAATAATAGCAATAATAATAATAATAATACATGTTTTTATTTCAGGTAAATCCCTTTAACTGTTAAGAAGATAATTATTTGTAACATTTATAATAATTCCTCTAAGAAAATAATTTTTAACCTTTTAGATAATTTCCTTTAATAATTTAAGAGATAATTTTCTTTAAGAGTTTGTGAGATATTTTTATCTCTCAGATGGTACACATGGCATGGGTTATCTACACGTTTCGACCGTGGAGAGATCCAGGTTTCGCGCATGTGAAATTCAGATGGAATTCCAGAATCCTTAATGTGCAGTCGTAGCCCCCTCTTCACGAAGTACAGTCGTAGCCCCCTCTTTATGAAGTACAGTCGAAGCCCCCTCTTTATGAAGTACAGTCGTAGCCCCCTCTTTATGAAGTACAGTCGTAGCCCCCTCTTCACGAAGTACAGTCGTAGCCCCCTCTTTATAAAGTACAGTCGTAGCCCCCTCTTTATGAAGTACAGTCGTAGCCCCCTCTTTATGAAGTACAGTCGAAGCCCCCTCTTTATGAAGTACAGTCGTAGCCCCCTCTTTATGAAGTACAGTCGTAGCCCTCTTTATGAAGTACAGTCGAACCCCCCTCTTTATGAAGTACAGTCGTAGCCCCCTCTTTATAAAGTACAGTCGTAGCCCCCTCTTTATGAAGTACAGTCGTAGCCCCCTCTTTATGAAGTACAGTCGAAGCCCCCTCTTTATGAAGTACAGTCGTAGCCCCCTCTTTATGAAGTACAGTCGTAGCCCCCTCTTCACGAAGTACAGTCGTACCCCCCTCTTTATGAAGTACAGTCGAAGCCCCCTCTTTATGAAGTACAGTCGTAGCCCCCTCTTTATAAAGTACAGTCGTAGCCCCCTCTTTATGAAGTACAGTCGTAGCCCCCTCTTTATGAAGTACAGTCGAAGCCCCCTCTTTATGAAGTACAGTCGTAGCCCCCTCTTTATGAAGTACAGTCGTAGCCCCCTGCTTCATGAAGAGGGGGCTGCTAACCACTAGCACTAACATCACACATCATAACAGCCTTAAAATTTCTTTTGTGAATAAAACACAAAATAATTACAAGACTGTAAGCAGGTCTCTCTCTCTCTCTCTCTCTCTCTCTCTCTCTCTCTCTCTCTCTCTCTCTTTCTCTCCGGCTGTTCCGTGACGGAGGGTTGAGCCTGCACCACGCCTTGTGGCTTTTGTTCGTGGTGATTATCGTTGCATTAAAAACGCCTCGTTCAGGAATCCGGATGTCCGGTCTGGGCTACCAAGAAATTGTTGACAAATTTCCCCCCGGCAGCGAGACGTATCCTGGACCCCCACACATACACTCACACACTCATACACACACTCCGGGGCCAGGAGCTATGAATCGACCCCTGCAACCACAACTAGGTGAGTACACACACACACTTCAGAGATTATTTTCCTTTACTGAAATCTTTCAGAGCAAATTTTTTTTTTTCAAAATATATTAACAAAACGTCATTTTTTGGGGGTCGTTCTCAGTCCTTAATTAATGCATCGCATATATCTTTTTTTACACAAAATTAATGATATTAATCTGTGATAATTATTTTTTCACGGAAAGGCTCGCATGTGTCCTGACAGGTGTTGTGTGCATGTGTTTTTTTGGCTAAATATTTGAGTGGAAAATATATGTAGGTTTTGAATAAGATTTATTTGTAAATATAGAAAAAAACCAGATGTTGTTGTTGATGTGTCGTCAGCTGTTGTTTGATGTATACCTGGAGTGTACCTGGATTGTACCTGGAGGGTGTTCCGGGGGTCAGCGCCCCCGCGGCCCTTTCCATGACCAGGCCTCCCGGTGAATCAGGGCTTGATCAACAAGGCTGTTACTGCTGGCCGCACGCAACCCGACGTACGAACCACAGCCCGGCTAATCAGGTACTGACTTTAGGTGCTGTCCAGCGCCTTCTTGAAGTCAACCAAAAGTCTATTGGTAATCCCTCTTATGTATACTGGGAGGCAGTTGAACAGTCTTGGGCCCTTGACACTTATTGTGTTGTCTCTTAGTGTACTCGTGGCACTCCTGCTTTTCATTGGGGGAATGTGGCACTGCCTGCCTAGTTTTTTGCTTTCACAGGGAGTGATTCCCTTGTAAAGATTTGGGACTAATCCCTCTAGGATTTTCCAAGTGTATATTATCCTGTATCTTTCTCGCCTGCGTTCCAAGGAGTACAGGTCAATGGACTTCAACCATTCCCAGTAATTTAGTTGCTTTATAGTACTTACACATGCAGTGAAGGTTCTCTGCATATTATCCAGGTCTGTAGTTTCGCCTGCCTTGAAGGGGGTCGTTAGTGTATAGCAGTATTCCAGCCTAGAGAGAACAAGCGATTTGAAGAGAATCATCTTTGGCTTGGCATCCCTAGTTTTTAATGGTCTCATCATCCATCCTGTCATTTTCCTAGCAAATGTGGTAGATACATTGTTGTGATCTTTGAAAGTGAGATCCTCTGACATTATCACTCCCAGGTTCTTTTAGGCCTATTGTGTGGTTGGAATTTGTTTTATACTCCAATACAGTTTTTATTTCCTCGAGTTTTTTATAGCTGAGTAATTGAAATTTGTCTTCACTGAACTTCATATTGCTTTCATATTGGTTCACGTCCGCTTGGAGACTTGCAGTGTCCTCGATGGATGACACTGTCATGCAAATTCTGGTATCATCAGCAAAGAACACGGAGCTATGGCTTTCATATTTGTCTATGTCAGATATGAGGATCAGGATGGGAGCGAGTACTGTGCCTTGTGTAACAGAGCTCTTCACTGTAACCGCCTCTGATTTTACTCTGTTTACTATTACTCTTTGTGTTCTGTTTGTTAGGAAATTATAGATCCATCTACCAACTCTTCCTGTTATTCCTTTATCAAGTATTTTGTGCGCTATTACGCCATGATCGCACTAGTCGCAGGCTGTCGCAAAGTCTGTGTATACTACATCTTTTGATTGTTCTCCATTGCATCCAAGACCATGTCATAGTGGTCCAGTAGTTTTGAGGGACAGGAGTAACCTGCTTTAAACCCGTGTTGCCCTGGGTTGTGCAACTGATGGGTATCCAAGTGGGTGGTGATCTTGCTGCTTAGAACCCTTTCAAAGATTTTTTTGATGTGTGACGTTAGTACTATCGGTCTGTAATTCTTTGCAATTGCTTTACTGCCACCCTTGTGGCGTGAGGCTGTGTCTGTTGTTTTTAGTGACTGTGGGATGACCCCTGTGTCCATGCTCCCTCTCCTTGGAATAGTTAGTGCACGTGAAAGAGGCTTCTTGCAGTTCTTGATGAACACGGAGTTCCAAGAGTCTGGGTCTGGGGCAGAGTGCATGGGTCTGGGGCAGAGTGCATGGGTCTGGGGCAGAGTGCATGGGCCTGGGGCAGAGTGCATGGGCGTATCACTTATTTCCTTTTCAAAGTCCTGTGGTGTTAGGAATACATCAGAAATTCTTCAATTAACAAAATTTTGAGTCTCGGTCATAGATTATCAACTCTTAGTCTGATTAACTGCTCACTAAACGCTTAGTCATACTGGGATTTCAGTATCTCACTCATTTCTTTGCTGTCATGTGTGTAAGACCCATCTCGTCTAGGCAGGAGTCCAATACTGCACGTGCTTTTCTCTTTACATTTGGCATAAAACAAAAAATAAATATATATTTTTTTTTCAATTTCATTTATGGGTTTAAGTTCTTGCTGTGTTTCTTGTCTCCTGTATGATACCCTAAGCTTCCCTGTTCTGGTCTATCCTAGACTATCCTGATCTATGCTGAACTATCCTGGACTATCCTGATCTATCCTGATCTATCCTGATCTATCCTGATCTATCCTGGAGTATCCTGGACTACCCTGATCTATCCTGGAGTATCCTGGACTGTCCTGATCTATTCTGGAGTATCCTGGACTATCCTGATCTATCCTGGAGTATCCTGGACTATCCTGATGCATCCTGGAGTATCCTGGTCTATCTTGATCTATCCTGGAGTATCCTAGACTATCCTGATCTATCCTGGAGTATCCTGGACTATCCTGATCTATCCTGGAGTATCCTGGACTATCCTGATCTATCCTGGAGTATCCTGGAATATCCTGATCTATCCTGGAGTATCCTGGAATATCCTGATATATCCTGGAGTATCCTGGAATATCCTGATCTATCCTGGAGTATCCTGGACTATCTTGATCTATCCTGGAGTATCCTGGACTATCCTGATCGATCCTGGAGTATCCTGGACTATCCTGATATATCCTGGAGTATCCTGGACTATCCTGATCTATCCTGGAGTATCCTGGAATATCCTGATCTATCCTGGAGTATCCTGGACTATCTTGATCTATCCTGGAGTATCCTGGACTATCCTGATCTATCCTGGAGTATCCTGGACTATCCTGATCTATCCTGGAGTATCCTGGAATATCCTGATCTATCCTGGAGTATCCTGGACTATCCTGATCTATCCTGGAGTATCCTGGACTATCCTGATCTATCCTGGAGTATCCTGGACTATCCTGATCTATCCTGGAGTATCCTGGACTATCCTGATCGATCCTGGAGTATCCTGGACTATCCTGATATATCCTGGAGTATCCTGGACTATCCTGATCGATCCTGGAGTATCTTGGACTATCCTGATATATCCTGAGGTATCCTGGACTATCCTGATATATCCTGGAGTATCCTGGACTATCCTGATCTATCCTGGAGTATCCTGGACTATCCTGATCTATCCTGGAGTATCCTGGACTATCCTGATCTATCCTAGAGTATCCTGGAATATCCTGATCTATCCTGGAGTATCCTGGACTATCCTGATCTATCCTGGAGTATCCTGGACTATCCTGATCTATCCTGGAGTATCCTGGACTATCCTGATCTATCCTGGAGTATCCTGGACTATCCTGATCGATCCTGGAGTATCCTGGACTATCCTGATATATCCTGGAGTATCCTGGACTATCCTGATCGATCCTGGAGTATCCTGGACTATCCTGATCTATCCTGGAGTATCCTGGAATATCCTGATCTATCCTGGAGTATCCTGGACTATCCTGATCTATCCTGGAGTATCCTGGACTATCCTGATCTATCCTGGAGTATCCTGGACTATCCTGATCTATCCTGGAGTATCCTGGACTATCCTGATCGATCCTGGAGTATCCTGGACTATCCTGATATATCCTGGAGTATCCTGGATATCCTGATCAATCCTGGAGTATCCTGGACTATCCTGATATATCCTGGAGTATCCTGGACTATCCTGATCTATCCTGGAGTATCCTGGACTATCCTGATCTATCCTGGAGTATCCTGGACTATCCTGATCTATCCTGGAGTATCCTGGACTATCCTGATCGATCCTGGAGTATCCTGGACTATCCTGATATATCCTGGAGTATCCTGGACTATCCTGATCGATCCTGGAGTATCCTGGACTATCCTGATATATCCTGGAGTATCCTGGACTATCCTGATCTATCCTGGAGTATCCTGGACTATCCTGATCTATCCTGGAGTATCCTGGACTATCCATAATTCCTCTGGTAATTAGCGTCATCACTGCCGCGCCTCAGTCATCACTCTTATATATATTAATTACATCAATATTATAATACTGAACGAGGGATGACCATCCATCATTCGTCATCCACTTCCTCCCCTCCCTCCCTTCCCCCCCTCCCTCCCTTCCCCTCCCCCCCTTTCCCCCTCCCTTCCCTCCCTCCCTTCCCCTCCCTCCCTTCTCCTCCCCTCCCCTTCCCCTCCCTTCCTTTTCCCCTCCCCACCACTACCCATCCCCCTTCCCTCCCTCCCCTTCCTCCTCCCATCATCCTTTCCCCTTCCCCTCCCTCTCCTCATCCCCTTCTCATCCCTCCCCTCATCCCTCTTCTCATCCCTCCCTCATCCCCTCCCTCATCCCCTCCCCTCATCCCCTCCCTCATCCCTCCCCTCATCCCCCCCTCATCCCCTCCCT
>WNWK01000416.1:195000-207500 GCA_009830355.1 Cherax destructor | reverse complement strand
ACTAACTAACAAGGATACGAGTCTCACTAACTAACACAGGATACGAGTCTCACTAACTAACACAGGATACGAGTCTCTACTAACTAACACAGGATACGAGTCTCCTACTAATCTCACACATAGGATACGAGTCTCACTAACTAACACAGGATACGAGTCTCACTAACTAACACAGGATACGAGTCTCACTAACTAACATAGGATACGAGTCTCACTAACTAACACAGGATACGAGTCTCACTAACTAACACAGGATACGAGTCTCACTAACTAACACAGGATACGAGTCTCACTAACTAACACAGGATACGAGTCTCACTAACTAACATAGGATACGAGTCTCACTAACTAACACAGGATACGAGTCTCACTAACTAACACAGGATACGAGTCCCACTAACTAACATAGGATACGAGTCTCACTAACTAACACAGGATACGAGTCTCACTAACTAACACAGGATACGAGTCTCACTAACTAACACAGGATACGAGTCTCACTAACTAACACAGGATACGAGTCTCACTAACTAACACAGGATACGAGTCTCACTAACTAACATAGGATACGAGTCTCACTAACTAACACAGGATACGAGTCTCACTAACTAACACAGGATACGAGTCTCACTAACTAACACAGGATACGAGTCTCACTAACAAACACAGGATACGAGTCTCACTAATCAACACAGGATACGAGTCTCACTAACTAACACAGGATACGAGTCTCACTAACTAACACAGGATACGAGTCTCACTAACTAACACAGGATACGAGTCTCACTAACTAACACAGGATACGAGTCTCACTAACTAACACAGGATACGAGTCTCACTAACAAACACAGGATACGAGTCTCACTAACTAACACAGGATACGAGTCTCACTAACTAACATAGGATACGAGTCTCACTAACTAACACAGGATACGAGTCTCACTAACTAACACAGGATACGAGTCTCACTAACTAACACAGGATACGAGTCTCACTAACTAACACAGGATACGATTCTCACTAACAAACACAGGATACGAGTCTCACTAATCAACACAGGATACGAGTCTCACTAATAACACAGGATACGAGTCTCACTAACTAACACAGGATACGAGTCTCACTAACAAACACAGGATACGAGTCTCACTAACAAACACAGGATACGAGTCTCACTAACTAACACAGGATACGAGTCTCACTAACAAACACAGGATACGAGACCCACTAACAAACACAGGATACTAGTCTCACTAACAAACACAGGATACGAGTCTCACTAACAAACACAGGATACGAGTCTCACTAACAAACACAGGATACGAGTCTCACTAACTAACACAGGATGAGTCACTAACAAACACAGGATGAGTTCACTAACAACACAGGATGAGTCACTAACAAACACAGGATATAGCACTAACAAACACAGGATACGAGTCTCACTAACTAGCACAGGATAGGAGTCTCACTAACAACACAGGATAGCACTAACAAACACAGGATAGCACTAACAAACACAGGATAGCACTAACAAACACAGGATAGCACTAACAAACACAGGATAGCACTAACAAACACAGGATAGCACTAACAAACACAGGATTGCACTAACAATGATATAGTCTTAACACAGGATAGCACTAACAAAGACAGGATAGCACTAACAAAGACAGGATAGCACTAACAAAGACAGGATAGCACTAACAAACACAGGGAAGCTATATTTTTTATTTAGTTCTTTCCGCGTTTTACTGTCCTGGTCACAACCATCTAGATAGTAAGAGATAGTTCCTGGTCAGGATAAAAGCGGATAGTTGTTAGTACTCAGCTCATGTGACCACCATGTCTCCCCTATGACGATAAATGTATTTCTTTGTACTCCCATGTACCCCCATGTACTACCACCACCACCATCACCACCACTACCACCACTACTACCACCACCACCACCACTACCACCACCACCAATACCATCACTACCACCACTACCACCTCTACCACCACCACCACTACCACGACTACCACCTCTACCACCACCACCACTACCACCTCTACCACCACCACCACCACCACCACCACCACCACCACCACCACCACCACCACCACCACCACCACCACCACCACCACCACCACCACCACCACCACCACCCACTAAGAGGTAAGGGTTCCTCTTGATTAAGCGGAACACAGCCGCTTCCTCTTGGACGATACTATTCATGTGTTTCCCTTTGGCTTGCCTTTTTTGCTCTCTCTCTCTCTCTCTCTCCCTCTCTCCCTCTCTCCCTCTCTCCCTCTCTCCCTCTCTCTCCCTCCCTCTCTCCTCCCTCTCTCCCTCTCTTCCTCCCTCCCTGGTTCGCCTCTCACCCTGATTGCTATCTTTTGTAAACCTCTACGAAAAGACTTACTCTCGACTGCGTTCATTTGGCAGTATGTCTCATTATAGTGTGCTTGTTTGTCCTTGTTTGTGTTTGTTTGTATGTCTGGTGTGTTTGTTTGTATGTCTGGTGTGTTTGTTTGGTTTTGTCTTTGTTTATATATCTGGTATGTTTGTGTTTTGTGTCTTGTATATTTCTTTGTCTTTGTTGAAATGTGTGTGTTCTCACCTAGTTGTGGTTGCATGGGTCGAGTCATAGCTCCTGGCCCCGCCTCTTCACTGGCCGCTACTGGGTCACTCTCCCTGCGCCATGAGCTTTATCATACCTCTTCCCCTGTGTGTGTGTGTGTATGTGTGTACTCACCTAGTTGTGGTTGCAGGGATCGATTCATAGCTCCTGTGTGTATGTGTGTGTGTGTGTGTGTGTGTGTGTGTGTGTGTGTGCATACTGTGTGTGGTGTGCCCAGCACCTGCTGGTGCACTCCTTCCCCTATGCTTTCTCACACTGCCTATGCTTCCACCAAGACGTCATTAAATCGCTCGTCCAGCATTTAACAGACTTCCTCGTCATTTTCAGTGAGCTCTCCTCCATCCTTCCTCAGTCGAATTATCCAAGTAATTTAATTATTTTTTTCTCTGATATGGCTGTGAAGCAATCTTGCTTCCATACCAGAGTGATGTTATGTGTAGCACCAATAGTAGTAGCACCAGTGTTAAGTGTAGCACCAGTGTTAAGTGTAACACCAGTGTTAAGTGTAACACTAGCCTTAATCCTGCTTGCTATGTCATTTTCTTAGGTTCAACTATTCTCGTTTCTTCACCTTCGCACATTCACTTCCTAGAGTCATTTTCACGGCCCTAAACACGCCAGAAATAATCTCCCTTTTCGTCTCTTCTCCCTCCCTCTTCTCTTTCTACCCCTTCATCCCCTCTTCCTCCTCTTCTTTCTTCTTGTAAAAACTTGGCCATTTAATTACTTAGAGTCATTGGACAATTAATGAAAAGAGATCAATTTATAGAGTCAGTTTGTGTGACCATTGTGAGGGTGTGGTCCTTACCCAGTGATTGATGTTCCTTGATTGATGTTCCTTGATTGATCTTCCTTGATTGATCTTCCTTGATTGATCTTCCTTGACTGATATTTCTTGATTGATATTTCTTGATTGATCTTCCTTGATTGATCTTCCTTGATTGATCTTCCTTGATTGATGTATTGATGTTCCTTGATTGAGCTTCCTTAACTGATGTTCCTTCATTAATCTTCCTTAATTGATGTATTGATGATCCTTGACTGATCTTCCTTGACTGATGTATTGATGTTCTGCGTTGATTCATTGTATTATTCTTTTAGTTATTATTATTATTAGTAGTAGTAGTAGTAGTAGTAGTAGTAGTAGTAGTAGTAGTTGTAGTAGTAGTAGTAGTTGTAGTAGTCTGGCTAAAAGTACCTTCCGTCTGAGTGGTGTTGTGTGTATTATTTGAAGTCTAGAGTATAGGAACCATGATGTCTGGCCAGCGTAGTGTGTGTGTCACAAAGATTTCTGGGTATAATGAATACTTTGAGTGTTTGTCTGGTTCCTCTTCTGGTCAAATATTTAATCGTTGTGTAGGTGGTTACTTTTTTAACTTGTTTTGTGTTTCTGTGATGATGTCTGCTGGTCTTTGTATGTGTGTGTGATGTCTGCTGGTGTGTGTGTGTGTTGTGTGTGTGTCATGTCTGCTGGTGTGCGTGGTGGTTGTGTGTTAGTTGTGGGTTAATTATAAAGTAATCCAGCCACAGCATCGGAAAATTCATCTCCTGAGATCAATAAGTTCCTGTATTCCAGCACAACCAAAACACTGTCGCCTCCAGCAGACTCCCGAGAACAAAAGAACATCGCTGGGACAATCGCCAGAGGTTCCAACCCTCCTCTGTTGCTTCCCACTTCGTCAAATTAATCCGGAAGCTTCTTGGGCGAAGAGGATTCTAAAGGGGCTTCAGTAGACTCTGTAAAATGGTGAAATTGCCAGAGAGTGCAGAGTCTATTCATATTAATTTGGCCATGTTGAAAATGACCAAGATGACACGAGGAGAATAGAAAGGACAGGAGAAGGTAATTTATAAATGGTTGAGAGAGAGAGAGAGGGTGGGAGGGAGAGAGGGAAGGAGAGAAAGGAGGGAGGAAGAAAGGGAGAGACCATTCGGGTCTAGCGAGGCCGAAAATGAAACCGGTGGCCGAACAGATGAGTATCGCTCAACCGAACACCTGCTACGATGATCACGTATCCGGATACATGGTCTCAAGACCCGTTTATCCGGGTATCTGGTCCTAGACTCGTGTATCCGGATACCTGGAACTAGACTCGTTTATCCGGATATCTGGTCCGAGACTCGTTTATCCGGATATCTGGACCGAGAGTGGTTTATCCGGATATCTGGTGCTAGGATTGTTTATCCGGATATCTGGTCAGAGACTCGTTTATCCGAATGTTTTTCCTTGCCCTATTTTCTCTCACTTCTCCCCCTACTTTTCTCCTGCCCTGTTTTTCCCCTACCCTATTTTCCCCCTACCCTATTTTTCCCCTACCCTATTTCCCCCTACCCTATTTTCCAATACCCTATTTTCCAATACCCTATTTTTCCATGCCCTATTTTTTCCCAACACTATTTTTCTACCCTATTTCCCCCCTACCCTATTTAATATCACATACGTGCTATCCCCTGCCAAGAAGTTGGTCACCAGTAATCTCTTCCTTAAATCACTTGTAAAAGCAACTGCTGAAGAAGAAATTCCTCACCTAGCTGGTAGTAGTTAGTTATCACAAGTTATATACACTGATGGATCTAAACTGATGGACCAGTCAGGTAACGGGACGGTCAGGTCACAGGACAGTCAGGTCAGGTCACAGATTAGTCAGGTTACAGCCCAATCAGGTAACGGGACGATCAGGTCACAGGACAATCAAGGCAGGTGTTGCTATCTGATAAACTGACTAAGCTTATCAGCAACACCTGCAGCTTAGTCAGGTTAACAGCAACACCTGCAGCTTAGGTTAATAGCAACACCTGCAGCTTAGTCAGGTTAATAGCAACACCTATAGCTTAGTCAGGTTAATAGCAACACCTGCAGCTTAGTCAGGTTAATAGCAACACCTATAGCTTAGTCAGGTTAACAGCAACACCTGCAGCTTAGTCAGGTTAATAGCAACACCTGCAGCTTAGTCAGGTTAATAGCAACACCTGCAGCTTAGTCAGGTTAATAGCAACACCTGCAGCTTAGTCAGGTTAATAGCAACACCTGCAGCTTAGTCAGGTTAATAGCAACACCTGCAGCTTAGTCAGGTTAATAGCAACACCTGCAGCTTAGTCAGGTTAATAGCAACACCTGCAGCTTAGTCAGGTTAATAGCAACACCTGCAGCTTAGTCATGTTAATAGCAACACCTGCAGCTTAGTCAGGTTAATAGCAACACCTGCAGCTTAGTCATGTTAATAGCAACACCTGCAGCTTAGTCAGGTTAATAGCAACACCTGCAGCTTAGTCAGGTTAATAGCAACACCTATAGCTTAGTCAGGTTAACAGCAACACCTGCAGCTTAGTCAGGTTAATAGCAACACCTGCAGCTTAGTCAGGTTAATAGCAACACCTGCAGCTTAGTCAGGTTAATAGCAACACCTGCAGCTTAGTCAGGTTAATAGCAACACCTGCAGCTTAGTCAGGTTAATAGCAACACCTGCAGCTTAGTCAGGTTAATAGCAACACCTGCAGCTTAGTCAGGTTAATAGCAACACCTGCAGCTTAGTCAGGTTAATAGCAACACCTGCAGCTTAGTCAGGTTAATAGCAACACCTGCAGCTTAGTCAGGTTAATAGCAACACCTGCAGCTAAGTCAGCTTAAATAAGCTTAAATACGAGTGTCTTTTGTCACGAACTGGGATTATATCTAAGCTTTTGTTTACACAGATTAATTTACAGGTTAAGAGCTGTTATCCTCCCACCTTCCCTCTCACCTCTCCCTCAAACCTCTCCCTCCCACCTTCCCTTCCACCTTCCCTCAAACCTCTCCCTCCCACCTTCCCTTCCACCTTCCTCAAACATCTCCCTCCCACCTTCCCTACCACCTCTCCCTCCCACCTTTCCTCCCACTTTCCCTCCCACTTTCCCTCCCACCTTCCCTCTCACCTCTCCCTCAAACCTCTCCTCCCACCTTCCCTCCCACCTTCCCTCCCACCTTCCCTTCCACCTTCCCTCAAACCTCTCCCTCCCACCTTCCCTACCACCTCTCCCTCCCACCTTTCCCTCCCATTTTCCCCTCCCACTTTCCCTCCCACCTTCCCTCTCACCTCTCCCTCAAACCTCTCCCTCCCACCTTCCCTCCCACTTTCCCTCCCACATTCCCTCCCACCTCTCCGTCCCACTTTCCTCCCATCTTCCCTCCCACATCTCCCACCTCCCCCTCCCACCTCCACCTCCCACCTCCCCTTCCCACCTCCCCTCCCACCTACCCTCCTACATCCCACCTCCCCTCCCACCTCCCCTCCCACCTCCCCTCCCACCTCCCCTCCCACCTCCCCTCCCACCTCCCCTCCCACCTTCCTCCCTCACTAGTTGCACTAGAACACACATCATCTCCTTCACTAGTACTGATACTTCTAAAAAAAAGACTTAGCCAAGCGTAGTAGACCTGACCTCCTCCCCTCCCCTCTCTATCAGGGGGTTGCACCGCCCCCCTGGAAAGAGAAAGACAGCCTCCCTTCCGCCCTTTACTCCCCCTCCCTTCCCCTTTACCCTGGAGGGAGCGCCGCTCCCCCTCCTCTCTCTCTCTCAGGACTGCATCTTCTTAATGAGGGACCGAGGTAAGGGGAGGGTCTCTCTCTCTCTCTCTCTCTCTCTCGCTCTCTCTCTCTCTCTCTCTCTCTCTCTTCTCTCTCTCTCTATCTACTGTTTATTTAATTACTTAATTATTTATTTATTTATTTTTTCAACTACTTATTATAAATTTTTATGAATAAAGTTCAGACAACAATAAATTATTAAGTTATTAAACTGTCAAATTATTAAGTTATTAATGTTTAAAGACCCACTCAAACCCTCTTCTAAATCTCCCCCTCTCCTCTTTTACCACCCACTCAAGCCCACTCAGTCCCTCTCATCTTTCAGGTCCCACTCAGACTCCTTGATGTAAACACGCGCCCGATAGATATCAGAGTCAATAGATAGAACTCTTCTGGGTTCAGTAATCTTATCTTTTTCTTGGTTATTGCGCGTCAAGATTATTCGGATAATCGGTAAATATCTGGTCTGAGTGGTCTTTGACCGGGAGGTTCACAAGAGGTCTGTGCACGTCTGGTCTCGCCTTTTTCCTGCGTGTGTGGGTCGAGGCGAGTGGCTAGAGTAGTGTGTGTCTGTGTGTGGATGAGAGATGCTTATCTCTCTCTCTCTCTCTCTCTCTCTCTCTCTCTCTCTCTCTCTCTTCGTACATAGGATTTACAACGTTAGGTTTATTGACAAGCTAAGAGCTGTTACCTACATAGCTCATTTGAAAGCCTTTTTTATTGTATTGAGACACACAAGTATGGAACAGGGTGAAGTTGGAGCCATCTGAGGCCAGCGATTTCATTTGATCAACTGACTTTATTTCGTTGATATCATTATGCTGTACGAACGTGTTCCAGACTTAAGTCATCCTAGAAATAAATGATCTCATAAGAAGAAGGTTACAGCCAGGGTGAACTTGCTGCTGGCTGCCCGTCTTGTGGTGTAGAAGCTCACTTCTCTCTGTCCTCGGAGTGCAGTCAAGTAAATGTCAGAGTACAGTCGTCTGCATATGCTTGGCGGCCCCTGGCCTGATGGCAAAAGCTCTCGCCTCACACGGTGAGGGTCCGGGTTCGATTCCCGAAAAAAGGGTGGAAACATTGGGCGTGTTTCTTTATACCGGTTGTCTATGTTCTCCCATCAGTAAAATGGGTACCTGGGAGTTAGTCGATTGGTGTGGGTCGCATCCTGGGACAAAACTGACCTAATTTGCCCGAAATGCTCTGCATAACAAGCGGCTTTCTATATAGTAGTGTCATTGATGTCAGATAGGCCTGTGTACCATGTACATGTACCTGTAGAAATAAAGATATTATTATTATTATTATTATTATTATTATTATTATTATTATTATTATTATTATTATTATTATTATTATTATTATTATTATTATTATTATTATTACTATTATTATTATTATTATTATTATTATTATTATTATTATTATTATTATTATTATTAATATTTTTATGGAATTCAGGGATGAGATGAAGAAGGTCATTGAAGTAGACATTCCATAACAATGGTCCCAGCACACTACCCTGTGGAACACTTGCACCAATAGGATGTCTTGCTAACTCTGTCCCGTTGAGAACTATGCTTAGAGACCTTGAAGGTCTCTCTCTCTCTCTCTTTCTCTCTCTCTCTCTCTTTCTCTCTCTCTCTCTCTCTCTCTCTCTCTCTCTCGCTCTAACAGCTGCCTGTATAGCCTGTTCATATCTCATTCCCACCGTCCAGTATCCACCAGTATCCACCTGTATCCACTTGTATCCCCCTGTATCCACCTGTATCCCCTTGTATCCACTTGTATCCCCTTGTATCCACCTGTATCCACTTGTATCCCCCTGTATCCACCTGTATCCCCTTGTATCCACCTGTATCCCCTTGTATCCACCTGTATCCCCCTGTATTCCCCTGTATCCATCTGCATCCCTCTGTATCCCCTGTATTCACAGGCTGGTAACACATCCCAGGTGGTGGGGAATTTTGTTTATTTTTTTCCTGGCAGTGTTTCTGCTGGCGATGTTTCTGTAGGGAAAAAATTAATCTTGTTGGGGAAAAAAAATTAAAAAAAATATGGGGGAAAAAAAACAAAATTTTGTAGGTAAAAAAAAGTCAAAATCTTGTAGGTTAAAAAGGTCAAAATATCGTAGGGAAAAAAGTCAAAATCTCGTTAGTGGGAAAAAAAATCGAAATCTTGTTGGGGAAAAAGAATAAAAATCTTGTTGGGGGAAAAAAATCGAAATCTTGTTGGGGGAAAAAATCAAAATCTTTTAAAGGGGGGCAAAATCCAGATTTTGTAGGGGAAAAAGGTCGAAATCTTGTAGGGAAGGGGGAATGGAAGGAAGTTTTTTGTAAGTGGGAAGAAGAGATCTAATTGATCCTAACTTTCGAGAGAGAGAGAGAGAGAGAGTGAGAGAGAGAGAAATTTGACTCGAAATTCTTGAGAAAGGTGAAACCTTTATTCCCAGTTTAGAGGACATTCTTGGCTACTTCCCAGGGCTAGGTAGCAGGCTGGCTACTTCCCAGGGCTAGGTAGCAGGCTGACTACTTCCCAGGGCTAGGTAGAGGCTGGCTACTTCCCAGTGAGCTTCTATACCACAAGACGGGCAGCCAGCAGCAACTTCACCCTGGCTGTAACCTTCTCCAGAACATCACTTCATCTGAGATCATTTATCCCCAAGATGACTCGAGTCTGGAACATATTCGTACACCTTTATGATGTCAACGAGATAAAGTCAGTTGATCAAATGAAAATGATGGCCCACAGATGGTCCACAGCTGGCCCACAGATGGTCCACAGCTGGCCCACAGATGGCTCCAACTTCATCTTGTTCCATACTTGTATGTTTCATAATAATAAAAATGCTTTCAAATGAGCTGATGTAGGTAACAGCTCTTAGCTTGTCAATAAAGTTAGGAATTCTTAACCTAACCTTGTCAAACCCTGTGTAAAGAGAGAGAGAGACAGACAGACAGACAGACAGAGAAAAGACACCCATGATCAATCATCTCTCTCTCTCTCTCTCTCTCTCTCTCTCTCTCTCTCTCTCTCTCTCTCTCTCTCTCTCTCTTTCTCGCAAGGGGAGAGGGGTGAGAGATATCACTTTTCTCTCTACACAGTAATTAACGTTCCTAATGAGGGCAATTACCCCCTTGCTAATGACTGCTGCTGGTCACTCACTCCCATTTCTCATACCCTATTTCCTCACCTCTCTCTCTCTCTCTCTCATATTTTTATTGATTGTCTTCCTTTACTTCCCTACTCTCCTTTTCCCTTCATCATCTCCTCATTCTCCCCCTCACTCTCCCCTCACTCTCCCCTCACTCTCCCCTCACTCTCCCCTCACTCTCCCCTCACTCTCCCCTCACTCTCCTCACTCTCCCTCACTCTCCCTCACTCTCCCCTCCTCTCCCTCACTCCCCCTCACTCTCCCTCACTTCCTCACTCTCCCTCACTCTCCCCTCACTCTCCCCTCACTCTCCCCTCACTCTCCCCTCACTCTCCCCTCACTCTCCCCTCACTCTCCCCTCACTCTCCCCTCAACGTGATCACCTCCAGTGGTTATTGGAATCTCACGGCTGCCTGCACTAATTCCAGGTCTGGTAACGGTGCCTTGGGGAGAGGAGGAGGTGGAGGAGGAGGTGGAGGAGGTGAAGGTGGTGGAGGGGGAGGAGGTGGAGGAGGAGGTGGAGGAGGTGGAGGAGGTGAAGGTGGTGGAGGAGGAGAAGGTGGAGGAGGAGGTGGAGGAGGTGAAGGTGGTGGAGGAGGAGGAGGTGAAGGAGGAGGTGGAGGAGGTGAAGGTGGTGGAGGAGGAGGAGGTGGAGGAGGAGGAGGTGGTGGAGGAAGTGGAGGTGGTGGAGGAAGTGGAGGTGGTACATAATCAAGAGGGTGTAATTACCTATTTGTGTTTCGGGGTTGTTGAGCCGCAGCTCCTGGGCCAGCCTTTAAGCTTCATGTTGGCAAACTTGATCCCCAAGTGTCGTAACTTTGAATGAACCTGTAGAGTGCTTCTTCTGTGACTCTCTTTGCTGTTAGGTCTGTGTCTGAGAGTATCGTGTATGTTGTGAACATGTCTCCTCATTGTATTCGTACTTCTCAAAGAGGATATACGCTGAGAGATGAATATCTCTCTGTGTATGTACACTGAGAGATACACACCTCTCACTGTATACGTCTTGTAGCCTTTATGTAAATTCTGTCAGGTATTTTGTAGGAAATCTGAAGGCCATTTAAAGGTTATTTAAAGGTCATTTTTAGGTAATTTGAAGGTCATTTTGAAGGTAATTTGTATCAAGTTATATATTTTTTATCTAGCGCAATATAGATGTGCAGACTACAGTTCTTTTGTCCAATATTGGTATGTCAATATTTCGTAAGATAGATAGATAGATAGATAGATAGATAGATAGATAGAGAGAGAGAGAGAGAGAGAGAGAGAGAGAGAGAGAGAGAGAGAGAGAGAGAGAGTCAAGGAGCATTGACAATAAAAATCCCTTTAAAACAAACATATATGAACCACAATATGCTCTACATTACTCTCAAAATTGTATATTTAGACATAGACTTAGATATTTAGATAAAGAATCATATATATATATATATATATATATATATATATATATATATATATATATATATATATATATATATTATATATATAATTAGATATTTATCCTTAGATTTCTTCCATTTAGACATTTAATTAGTCATTTATACATAGAATAATGATTTTGTCATTGATTGTGTATTTTTAGACATAGAAATATATTGTGAGAAATACCATTATATATCTTGATTAATAGATATGAAGATAAAGAATTAGATATTTAGACAAAGAATTAGACACATTAGAAGGGTTGCGCTCGTCCTGGTGAACTCAGAGTTGACAGACATCTTGAAGAAGACAATTGTGTCTTCAAGGAAAGTGATGCGTGAGAGTTGCTGCTTTGTGAGCTAGCCTCTCTCTCTCTCTCTCCATATATATATATATATATATATATATATATATATATATATATATATATATATATATATATATGTGTGTGTGTGTGTGTGTGTGTGTGTGTGTGTGTGTGTGTGTGTGTGTACCTTCCTGACGGTGGAGGCTGGTATAGAGCATGACAATTCAAAGATAGATATATAGATAAATAGATAGATAGATAGAAAAAGAGAGAGAGAGAGAAGAGAGAGAGAGAGAGAGAGAGAGAGAGAGAGAGAGAGAGAGAGAGAGAGAGAGAGAGAATAAAGAGACAAGCCGGTCTGAATCAAGTTTACTTGTCTTCAAAAGCGAAGCTTCAAAGCATTAGCTCAGAGGTACAGCTCA
>WNWK01000416.1:182500-190000 GCA_009830355.1 Cherax destructor | reverse complement strand
TCCTGTGGATGGTAGTGGCTAGTTTATTGTGTACCTCATATCCATCCTGTGGATGGTAGTGCTAGTTTATTGTGCACCTCATATCCATCCTGTGGATGGTAGTGCTAGTTTATTGTGTACCTCATATCCATCCTGTGGATGGTAGTGCTAGTTTATTGTGCACCTCATATCCATCCTGTGGATGGTAGTGCAAGAGCATATGGATACACAATAGGCCTAGAAACTAGGTCCCAAAAGGGTTAAAAGGTGTACATTTGGATTTACAGCTACAATTCATTTATCTGTTACAAGCAAATTTTGGGAATTTGCTTAATCAGGTACCCAAATAGATTAATTTATTATATATTTGGCCAAAAGCTCCAGCTGCTGGGCATCATATTACTGAGACCCGCGTCAGGAAACACTTGTCCCGTTTCCTGACAAACCTTACCTAACCTAACCTAACCTAACCTAACTTAATCTAACCTAACTTAATCTAACCTAACCTCAGTGTATATACACTGAGAGTTCACTGTCTATTACAGGTCTTAAAGTATTCTTGTCTGGTGGTGAACAGGTGACATGCAGCATTATTGACCATCGTGTAACGGATAGGTTTGAAACTCCCTATTAACCAACCAAGTAGAAACACGGAATATTACATACAGGAGACGTTTCTGTCCAAGTCGGACCGAAACGTCGTCATAAAATTATCTTTCCTATGTGCAAGTTATTTGTGTTCTGTTCCAGTCACGTTATTGTGACTTTAGGAACAGATAAACACAATCTAATTCATGTAAGTGTTCACTCTCCCTCTAGACTGTGTTCTCTAGAAAATGTGACACAGAGAATAGTAAATAGAAGCCTCACACAGCCTCTAGAACCTACATAAAGACATAAAGCTTTTTTTCAGATCATGTTGAATAAAGTGAATCTGGGGTCAAGGGGAGACATTATTACGACATACGAAATTATTAAGGAACATTGATAAGGTTCCAGGGGATAGATTGAGTTGAGAAGATCATGAACAAGGGGACACATGTGGAAGGTGAAGACACAGATGGATGAGACACTTGGTGGAGGCTAACTCAATGCACAGCTTAAGGAGGAGGTATGACTTGGTTCAAAAGGCCACACACACAAACTTGACTCACTAGTATCGCTCACAATAATGACTCTGCTGATCAATAATCAATTAGCTAAGCCTTGATCATTAACGAGTCACTAAATCTATTAATTACTCACCTAATTAGCACCTAATTGACCAGGTTGACTCCCCTATCTCTGCCCCTTTACATCTCAGTCATCAAAGTTGCTTCCCATCCATTCATCCACTTCCTCTTGCGTCCTGTACTCTCTTCTTGCGTCCTGTACTCTCCTCTTGCGTCCTGTACTCTCCTCTTGCGTTCTGTACTCTCCTCTTGCGTCCTGTACTCTCCTCTTGCGTCCTGTACTCTCTTCTTGTGTCCTGTACTCTCCTCTTGCGTCCTGTACTCCTCTTGCGTCCTGTACTCTCCTCTTGTGTCCTGTACTCTCCTCTTGTGTCCTGTACTCTCCTCTTGTGTCCTGTACTCTCCTCTTGTGTCCTGTACTCTCCTCTTGCGTCCTGTACTCTCCTCTTGTGTCCTGTACTCTCCTCTTGTGTCCTGTACTCTCCTCTTGTGTCCTGTACTGTTCTCTTGTGTCCTGTACTCTCCTCTTGTGTCCTGTACTCTCCTCTTGCGTCCTGTACTCTCCTCTTGTGTCCTGTACTCTCCTCTTGTGTCCTGTACTCTCCTCTTGCGTCCTGTACTCTCCTCTTGTGTCCTGTACTCTCCTTTTGTGTCCTGTACTCTCCTCTTGTGTCCTGTACTCTCCTCTTGTGTCCTGTACTCTCCTCTTGTGTCCTGTACTCTTCTCTTGTGTCCTGTACTTCCTCTTGCGTCCTGTACTCTCCTCTTGTGTCCTGTACTCTCCTCTTGTGTCCTGTACTCTCCTTTGGTCCTGTACTCTCCTCTTGTGTCCTGTACTCTCCTTTGTGTCCTGTACTCTCCTCTTGTGTCCTGTACTCTCCTCTTGTGTCCTGTACTCTCCTCTTGCGTCCTGTACTCTCTCTTGTGTCCTGTACTCTCCTCTTGTGTCCTGTACTCTCCTCTTGTGTCCTGTACTCTCCTCTTGTGTCCTGTACTTCCTCTTGCGTCCTGTACTCTCTCTTGTGTCCTGTACTCTCCTCTTGTGTCCTGTACTTCCTCTTGCGTCCTGTACTCTCCTCTTGTGTCCTGTACTCTCCTATTGTGTCCTGTACTCTCTTCTTGTGTCCTGTACTCTCCTCTTGCGTCCTGTACTCCTCTTGCGTCCTGTACTCTCCTCTTGCGTCCTGTACTCTCCTCTTGTGTCCTGTACTCTCCTCTTGCGTCCTGTATTCTCTTCTTGTGTCCTGTACTCTCTTCTGTGTCTGTACTCTCCTCTTGCGTCCTGTACTCCTCTTGCGTCCTGTACTCTCCTCTTGCGTCCTGTACTCTCCTCTTGCGTCCTGTACTCTCTTCTTGTGTCCTGTACTCTCCTCTTGCGTCCTGTACTCTCCTCTTGCGTCCTGTACTCTCTTCTTGTGTCCTGTACTCTCCTCTTGCGTCCTGTACTCTCCTCTTGCGTCCTGTACTCTCATCTTTGCGTCCTGTACTCTCCTCTTGCGTCCTGTACTCTCCTCTTTGCGTCCTGTACTCTCCTCTTGCGTCCTGTACTCTCTCTTGTGTCCTGTACTCTCTCTCTGCGTCCTGTACTCTCTTCTTGCGTCCTGTACTCTCCTCTTGCGTCCTGTACTCTCCTCTTGCGTCCTGTACTCTCCTCTTGCGTCCTGTACTCTTCTCTTACGTCCTGTACTCTCCTCTTGCGTCCTGTACTCTCCTCTTGCGTCCTGTACTCTCCTCTTGCGTCCTGTACTCTCCTCTTGCGTTCTGTACTCTCCTCTTGCGTCCTGTACTCTCCTCTTGCGTCCTGTACTCTCCTCTTGCGTCCTGTACTCTCCTCTTGCGTCCTGTACTCTCCTCTTGCGTCCTGTACTCTCCTCTTGCGTCCTGTACTCTCCTCTTGCGTCCTGTACTCTCCTCTTGCGTTCTGTACTCTCCTCTTGCGTCCTGTACTCTCCTCTTGCGTTCTGTACTCTCCTCTTGCGTCCTGTACTCTCCTCTTGCGTCCTGTACTCTCCTCTTGCGTCCTGTACTCTCCTCTTGCGTTCTGTACTCTCCTCTTGCGTTCTGTACTCTCCTCTTGCGTCCTGTACTCGTTTTCGTAAGTATGGTGAGTGTTCAACCCTTTCAACCTCCTTCTCTCCCTCTCGACCTCACCCCTCTCACTTTCTCTCCACCTCTCCCCACTCATCTCTCCTCCTGCAGTAAGAGACACATGTCAACTCTCACGCTGCCTCCAGCATGTCATTACACTCACATCTACTCAACCAGTCAATTCCTGAGAGGACATCTCACCTTTTTCATCAGTCCTCTTCTTCCTCCTCTTCTTCCTCCTCTTCTTCCTCTACTTCTTCTTCTTCCTCCTCCTCCTTCTCTTGCTTTTAATCCTTCTCCTTACACACATATATACCAAAAGTATACACTTACGTAAACCAGCAGCATATACATAAATACACACCAGCAATATACACATATATACACATCAGCACAATACACATATATACACACCAGCAACATACACATATATACACACCCGCAAAATACACATATATACACATCAGCAACATACACATATATACACACCAACAACATACACATATATACACACCAGCAACATACACATATATACACACCCGCAAAATACACATATATACACATCAGCAACATACACATATATACACACCAACAACATACACATATATACACACCAGCAACATCCAAATATATATATATATATATATATATATATATATATATATATATATATATATATATATATATATATATATATATATTGGTGGTAGTGTAGTGGTGGTAGTAGTGATGGTGGTAGTGGTGGTAGTAGTGGTAGTAGTGGTAATAGTGGTGGTAGTGGTGGTAGCAGTGGTGGTAGTGGTGGTGGTAGTGGTGGTAGTGGTGGTGGTAGTGGTGGTAGTGGCTGTGTCAACATGGGTTGCTCCTGCACTCTGTTATCATCCCTCCCTCTCCCTTAATCTTCGTTCTTACATGACAGTTCTGTTTATGTCGTCGTATAACAAGAGGTAACTTGTTCTCCTGTCTGTTCTTCCTTCACTTTCATGATTGTTCACATCATGTTTATCTGATTAAAAGGAACAGCGACACACACACACACTTGACACCTGATGGCACCTGACACTTGACACCTAGCACCTGATACCTGACACTTGAAACCTGGCACCTGATACCTGACACTTGAAACCTGGCACCTGATACCTGACACTTGACACCTGGCACCTGATATTTGGCACCTGACACCTAACATCTTACATCTGACACATGACACTTGACACCTAACACCTGACACTTGACACCTGACACTTGACACCTGACAGCTGACACCTGACACTTGACACCTGACACCTGACACTTGACATCTAAAACTTGACACCTGACACTTGACGCCTGACACTTGACACCTGATACCTGACAAATGACACCTGACACTTGACGCCTGACACCTGACACCTGACACTTGACACCTGAAACTTGACACCTGATAATTGACGCCTGACACTTGACAGCTGACACTTGACACCTGACACTTGACACCTGAGGTCACTATATTTCAACACTACAAAGATGGTTCGTGATTCTCCTTCACTGATCAATCTGAGATACTTATGTAACATCTGGGAATCTTTATTCTGGAAACGTTTCGCCCGCCAGTGCCTTCTTCAGTCCCATACAGAGAAGGGTGGGAACTGAGGAGTTTGAGGTAATTAGTCCCTCAGAATATAACAGAAGATGTGTGATAGAATATGACAGGACAATAATAATGTATGATGTCCATCAGTCTTTTCTCAAGACTGAACACACACACTCCAGCCAGAGGGACTGATTACCTCAAACTCCTCCTCCTCATCTTCTACCGTTCTTCTCTGTATTGGACTGAAGAAGCCCCTCTGGCTGGCTTCATTACCCTCTGGCTGGTTTCATTCTTCAACTAGTGGATTTTCTAAGCCCTTTGCATCATACTGATAAATGGTGTGGACCTGTGGTTCGACTCCCTGCCAGCCCAGCTAGGTGCGCACACTCAGACAAGAGGAAGACCAACACTGCTCAAAATATCTCCTTTAAGTGATAATTAATATGTAATGAAAGGGAAATTCAACAAGGAAGTGTGTTTTAATGTGTGTGTACTCACCTAATTGTACTCACCTAATTGTGGTTGCAGGGGTCGATTCATAGCTCCTGGCCCCGCCTCTTCACTAACCGCTACTGGGTCACTCTCCCTGCGCCATGAGCTTTATCATACCTCTGTGTGTGTGTGTGTACTCACCTAATTGTACTCACCTAATTGTGGTTGCAGGGGTCGAGACTCAGCTCCTGGCCCCGCCTCTTCGCTGTCTGCTACTGGGTCTCTGCTCTCCCTGCTCCATGAGCTTTATCATACTTCGTCTTAAAACTATGTATGGTTCCTGCCTCCACTATATCTTTCTCTAGACTATTCCACTTCCTGACTACTCTGTGGCTGAAGAAATGCTTCCTAACATCCCTTTGACTCATCTGAGTCTTCAGCTTCCAGTTGTGTCCCCTTGTTTCTGTGTTCCCTCTCTGAAACAACCTGTCACTATCTACCTTGTCAATTCCCCGCAGTATTTTGTATGTCGTTATCATGTCTCCTCTGACCCTTCTTTCCTCCAGTGTTGTTAGTCCTATTTCCCTCAACCTTTCTTCATAAGACAGACCCCTGAGTTGTGGAACTAACCTTGTCGCAAACCTTTGCACTTTCTCTAGTTTCTTTACGTGCTTGACCAGGTGTGGGTTCCAGACTGGTGCTGCATATTCTAGTATGGGCCTGACGTACACGGTGTACAGTGTCTTGAACGATTCCTTGTTAAGGTAACGAAACGCTAATCTTAGGTGTGTGTGTGTGTGTGTGTGTGTGTGTGTGTGTGTGTGTGTGTGTGTGTGTGTGTGGTGGTGGGTGGTGTGTGTGTGTGTGTGTGTGTGTGTGTGTTGTGTGTGTGTGTGTGTGTGTGTGTGTGTGTGTGTGTGTGTGTGTGTGTGTGTGTGGGTGTGTGTGTGTGTGTGTGTGTGTTTTCCCGTTTTCCTGGTTTGCTATTTTGTTTTTTTCCAGCAGGATGGAGGACGCCGGGGCATCGTCCTGGGCAGGCGCAGGATGCTCAAGGTTTAGTTTCCATTTTTCTCCTGACAGATAAAACACATCACCTTCAATGTTGTGAGTGTTTTCCACGACCACTTGTGAAAACCCTGCCTCTTATATACATATATATATCCTGTAACCTCCCCTCTCACCCTCCCATCTCTTAGCTTCCCCTCTCATCCTCCCCTCTCACACTCCCATCTCTCAGCTTCCTCTGTATCCTCCCCTCTCAGCTTCCCCTCTCACACTCCCATCTCTCAGCTTCCCCTCTCATCCTCCCCTTTTATCCTTCCCTCTCATTCTTCCCTCTCATCCTCCCCTCTAACCCTCCCATCTCTCAGCTTTCCCTCTCAGCTTCCCCTCTCATCCTCCCCTCTTATCTTCCCATCTCTCAGCTTCCCCTCTCACTCTCCCTCTCACTCTCCCCTCACCCTCCCCTCTCTCTTAGCGCTACATCTGCATTCCTACCTCTGCAGTGCTCCCTCTCCCCCACCCTCCCACCCCCCCACTCCCTACCTTCAGTCTGCTGTACCTTACGTATACACATATGTACACCCTTACATGCCCTAGATACGTGCACACACACACACACACACACACAAAATACCTCAAACTTGCCTTTTCAGATTCCATGAAAAAACTGTTTCTCTTCTCTTACAAAATATATGAATTGTGGTCCAGGTTTCTATACCAATGCAAGGTTTTCTATAATTAGATTTCTACTTCTTTTTTTTTTAATTGTTGTAATGGAATTGCGTTGTGGAATTCAATTTGTAGTGATGGTGGTGAAGACTGTGTGTGTGTGTGTGTGTGTGTGTGTGTGTGTGTGTGTGTGTGTGTGTGTGTGTGTGTGTGTGCATGTTTGTATCAACACATAAAGAGGTTTGTTTGCTTGGTAAGTCATGGTTGGCCGTGTCATTAATCATTAACGCTATAAGTACCTTCTGGATTTGTGTGCTGGAGGGTTTGGCGTCAGTGGTCCGGACATTTTTGGCTGTTGACGAATTAATATGGGCAGGAGTGAGTCGCTGACACCATAGTTAATTACAGAGATCATTGGATTACATGACGCTGACCCTCAAATGAAGGAATTAGGAGAAGCCAGTGATGTGTGTGTCCGGTGAGGACCTGGCTTAGTTAGTTCCTGGAAGACTGTTGATGTCACGACCTCAAGAAAAACACGTTCATGGAAGTATAGAAAAACGTCCCCACTAACGTTAGGTGTAA
>WNWK01000416.1:0-180000 GCA_009830355.1 Cherax destructor | reverse complement strand
TTAAGCGGATCAGCAAGACCCTGTCTGTCTACTACCACTTATGTGACTGGTCTTAATAAGCGAGTACTAATTATTGACTACCACCACTACCACTTTTACCACCATTACTACCACCACTACCACCACCCCTTCTACCACTACTACCACCACCACTACCACCTGAACAGAACAGACAATAGGCCTCTCACCAAAGAAAAAAAAAAGGAAATTGAACAAAATTTACCAAAATTTTAAAATCTATCTAACAATAATAATAATAATAATAATAATAATAATAATAATAATAATAATAATAATAATAATAATAATAATAATAATAATAATAATAATAATAACAATAACAATAATAATAATAATAATAATAATAATAATAATAATAATAATAATAATAATAATAATAATAATAATAATAATAATAATAATAATAATAATAATATTAACAATAATAATAATAATAATAATAATAATAATAATAATAATAATAATAATAATAATAATAATAATAATAACAATAATAATAATAATAATAATAATAATAATAATAATAATAAGAAGAAGAAGAAGAAGAAGAAGAAGAAGAAGAAGAAGAATTAATAATAATAATTAATAATAATAATAGCAGAAAATAAAACAATAGCAACAGCCACAACAACAATAGCAATAGCAGCAAGAATAAAAACAACAGCAACACTAAAGACAACAGCCACAACAACAGTAACAGCCAAAACAACGATAACAAAATTTATAAAAGCAACAACAGACGCAACAACAGCTACAAAAACAGCAATAGCCACAAGAACAATAACAACAGCCACAACAACAACAACAAAATTAACGAAAAAAACACCACAACAGACAAGAGCCACGACAAAAACAGTGACAGCAATAGCAATAAAACAACAATAGGAACAACAGCGAAGATAAAACAGCAATAAAGACACCAACAACAACAAAAACCACAACAAATACAACCACGATAAAAACAACAGCTATAACAGCAGGCACAACAACAACAACAGCCACAACAACAACAACAACAACAAATAAAGGTATCAAAGAAGATAAAAAAATGCAGCACATTAGAATACAAACACAACAATAACAGCGGCAACAAAAGCAACAAATACAACTGTAATACATATATTACAATTTAATATCCATTGACACCATTACTGAAGAATTATTTCAACTGCAAATAAAGGAATTCTTAGTAGTGGTGGTAGTGGTGGTAGTAGTTGTGGTGGTGGTGGTAGTAGTAGTGGTAGTGGTGGTAGTAGTAGTGGTATTGGTGGTAATGGTTTTGGTGGTGGTGGTATTAGTAGTGGTAGTGGTGGTAGTAGTTGTGGTGGTGGTGGTAGTAGTAGTGGTGGTAGTAGTTGTGGTGGTGGTGGTAGTAGTAGTGGTGGTGGTGGTGGTAGTAGTTGTGGTGGTGGTGGTAGTAGTAGTGGTGGTAGTAGTTGTGGTGGTGGTGGTAGTAGTAGTGGTGGTGGTGGTGGTAGTAGTTGTGGTGGTGGTGGTAGTAGTAGTGGTGGTGGTGGTAATGGTTTTGGTGGTGGTGGTATTAGTAGTGGTAGTGGTGGTAGTGGTTTTGATAGTGGTGGTGGTAGTGGTAGTAGTAGTGATGGTAGTGGTAGTAGTAGTGGTGGTGGTGGTAGTGGTTTTGGTAGTGGTGGTGGTAGTGGTGGTAGTAGTAGTGGTGGTAGTGTTAGAAGTAGTGGTGGTGGTAGTACTAGTGGTGGTAGTGGTAGAAGTAGTGGTGGTAGTGGTAGAAGTAGTGGTGGTAGTGGTAGAAGTAGTGGTGGTAGTGGTAGAAGTAGTGGTGGTAGTGGTAGAAGTAGTGGTGGTGGTGGTGGTAGTAGTAGTAGTGGTGGTGATAGTAGTTTTGGTAGTGGTGGTGGTAGTGGTAGTAGTAGTGGTGGTAGTGGTAGTAGTGGTGGTGGTAGTGATAGAAGTAGTGGTAGTGGTGTTAGTGGTTTTGGTAGTGAAAGTGGTTTTGGTAGTGAAAGTGGTGGTAGTGGTTTTGGTAGTAAAAGTGGTGGTAGTGGTTTTGGTAGGTAGTGGTGGTGGTGGTTGTGGTGGAGGTGGTGGTGATGGTTGTAGTCGTGGTGGTGCTGGTGACGTCTGGTCCACCGATCCAGTGACGTCTCTATCTTTCTTTTTT
The DNA here is from genome assembly GCA_009830355.1 of Cherax destructor. Taxonomy (NCBI): domain Eukaryota; kingdom Metazoa; phylum Arthropoda; class Malacostraca; order Decapoda; family Parastacidae; genus Cherax; species Cherax destructor. The sequence continues at coordinate 177,839 of WNWK01000416.1, read as the reverse complement.
GGAATTATTTTTTGTGTCGTCAGCAGCGAGTGAACAATAATGGAATTATGGGAATTTACAAGTCATATTCTCTCTCTCTCTCTCTCTCTCTCTCTCTCTCTCTCTCTCTCTCCCCTCTCTCCTCTCTATCTATCTATCTATCTATCTATCTATCTATCTATCTATCTGGGAATGAGAGTGAGTGGGATTGAGAGGGAGTAATAAACACAAACCAGATAGCAGATCTTACTGTTGTCTAATTCTACTAGTACTACTACCACAACTACTACCACTACTACAACTACTACCAATACTATTACCACAACTACTATTACTACTACAACTACTACTACCACTACTACTATTACAACTATTACTATTTCTCCTACCACCATGCCCTTCAATGTTCCAGTGATCCCTCCTGGACATACTGTGACCCCCAAGACTAGCCAGGGACCACAAAACACCCTCCAGGGACCATAAGAAAGACCACTACGTAATGTGGTTCTCAATATGGGGGTCGCGGACCCCCAAATAAACCCAGTGAGATATTTTTTTAGGGGGGTTCTCTTTCTCTTTTATTGCATGTGCGAAATGTGTTTTTTTTTTCTTATTAAGCAGAAATGTGCTCACTCGTGTTCGAAATGCGCTGAGAGGTTTGCCAAGTGTTCGGATTTTCGTTTTTTAATGAACTCTCAGGTTTTTATACCTATAATTTCAATGTTCTATAATTCTACGGTTTATACAATAACAACTCCAGTCTTCTATAATTCCAGTCGCTTTTTTGTAGTGACTAAAATATTTCGTGAAATTCGAAACAAGAGGAAGAGGAGAAACGGGAATGAAAGGAAGAGAATTGGAAAGAGAGAAATAAAAGAGAGAATGAAAGTGATAGGGATGGAGAGAGGGAGAGAGGGAGGGAGGGAGAGGTCCATCACTGGGATTGAAAGAATATGTAGGAGGGAGGAGAAGGGAGAATAAACGAGGGGAGATCTGCGTAGCCAGGGTGTGAGGGTAATAAAGACGACCAAACAAGGGTAATAAAGACGACCAAGCAAGGGTAATAAAGACGACCAAGCAAGGGTAATAAAGACGACCAAGCAAGGATAATAAAGACGACCAAGCAAGGGTAATAAAGACGACCAAGCAAGGGTAATAAAGACGACCAAGCAAAGGTAATAAAGACGACCAAGCAAGGGTAATAAAGACGACCAAGCAAGGGTAATAAAGACGACCAAGCAAGGGTAATAAAGACGACCAAGCAAAGGTAATAAAGACGACCAAGCAAGGGTAATAAAGACGACCAAGCAAGGGTAATAATAAAGGGAAGACTGACTTCTATCTTTATTTTCCCTCCTTTATTACCTTTAAAGGTCCTACGGGACTTAATTTTACTTAACCCCCCCCCCACCTAGCTTTGTTGTAAAGCTATAATCATCTCTCTCTCTCTCTCTCTCTCTCTCTCTCTCTCTCTCTCTCTCTCTCTCTTCTCTCTCTTCTCTCTCTTTCTCTCTTTTTTTACACAGGGTTTGACAAGGTTTGGTTAAGGATTCCTAGCTTTATTGACAAGCTATTTACAAGTTAAGGGTTCCCTCCCTCCTCTTCCCTCCCTCCTCTTCCCTCCCTCCTCTTACCTCCACCCTCTTCCCTCTCTTCTCGTCACTCCTTCCTCTTCCCTCCCTCGTCTTTCCTCCCTCCTCTTCACTCCTTCCTCTCGTTCCTTCCTCTTCAATATTTTATTCCTCTGGTCTTTTCACTGGTCATCTTTATTGGTGAGTCTCGCTATTCACAACCCATTCACATGGAGATTTTTACTGAGTCAATATAGGTAACTTACCCATGGTATCTCTGTCTCTGTCTCTGTATCTCTCTCTCTCTCTCTCTGTATCTCTCACTCTATATATATCTCTGTCTCTGTCTCTCTGTATCTCTCTTTCTGTATCTCTCACCCTCTGTATCTCTCACTCTCTCTCTGTATCTCTCACTCTCTCTGTATCTGTCTGTCTGTCTGTCTGTCTGTCTGTCTGTCTGTCTGTCTGTGTCTGTCTGTCTCTGTCTCTGTCTCTGTCTCTGTCTCTGTCTCTCTCTCCCTTTTTCTTACACTAAATGCTGTGTCAATATCTGTGGAACTCTTCCTACACTAAATATTAAATTCCCACAATAAACACAGAATTCCCAAAATAAACACAAAAATTAACACAATAAACACAAAATTCCCATAGTAAACACAAAATTACCACAGTAAACACAAAATTCCCACAGTGAACACAAAATTCCCACAGTCAAAACAAAATTCACAAAATAAACACAAAATTGACTCTTATTAGCCGGGATAATGGCATTACATATATCCTCGTAAAACATCTATCACCATTGTAAAGTTTACCATATTTGGCTTATTAATGACGTTTTTGATTGCCTAGCCTTTAAAAAAAATAGATTTTTGTCTATCCTAATGTTTAAACTAATGTTTAAACACTCGAAATAAGTCGTACTGGACAAATCTCTATGAATTTCTGGAAGAAAGTGAGGGGTAGATTTAGCGTGGTTCGTGCGAGTGATTGCTGCTGTGGACCACTTAGGAGGTATTTAATAACACTTTTAAGATAGTAACCCCTGGTTAAGATGATTACCAAGACTACATGACCTGAGATGATCACTCACACAGCGAAGAGAAGGAGCCAGGAGCTGTGACTCGATTCCTGCAACCACATACAGATGAGTACATGTAGGCGAATAGACACACACACAGAGTGAAGAGGCGGGGGCCAGGAGCTGTGACTCGATTTCTGCAACTACATATAGGTGAACATATATACACACACACACACACACACACACACACACACACAAGGAAACAGAATTTTACGACAGCTTTTAGCAAGGGCTTCAAGGCAGACAGAAATAACTCCTCTCTTAAAGTGTGTGTATGGCAGACTATCACCTAACATCTCTTAACTTACACCTGCCTCTAGTATATGGGTGACGCGTGGTGTAAGCCTCTGATGGATGACAGCACGCACCCTACAAGAAGATAGAGAAGGAGGAAATAACAAGAAGGAAATAGGAAGAAAAGAGGGAGAAAACTTGAACCCAGTTTGGAAACTTAGTGGGTTCAAAGAGAAACTTAGTGGGTTCAAAGATAAACTTAGTGGGTTCAAAGGGAAACTTAGTGGGTTCAAAGATAAACTTAGTGGGTTCAAAGAGAAACTTAGTGGGTTCAAAGATAAACTTAGTGGGTTCAAAGAGAAACTTAGTGGGTTCAAAGAGAAACTTAGTGGGTTCAAAGATAAACTTAGTGGGTTCAAAGAGAAACTTAGTGGGTTCAAAGAGAAACTTAGTGGCTTCAAAGAGATCTTTCTAAAGTGGGAGACGGATGCCAGATGATCTTACCAGCCCATTTAATAAGTCACTTATAACTCTGTTTATGGTCATTTATCTTGAGACGTTTCGCCCAGCCGGAAATTGACTGATATGCCACGAAACTTTGTCATCAACACACCGGTGGCTGCGCAACACTAGCGAAACACTCGCTGTCCTCTGTATTACTGTTTAGTGTAGAGAGAGAGAGAGAGAGATAGAGAGAGAGAGAGAGAGATAGAGAGAGAGAGAGAGAGAGAGAGAGAGAGAGAGAGAGAGAGAGAGAGAGAGAGAGAGAGAGAGAGAGAGAGAGAGAGAGAGAGAGAGAGAGAGAGAGAGAGAGAGAGAGAGAGAGAGAGAGAGAGAGAGAGAGAGAGAGAGTTAAGACACTTCCACGACTGTCTTATTGTGAATGATGAGACACGCCAGAGTCACAGTGAGAGTCAGCCACTCTCTCAAGAGTTAATGTGTCCTAACTGATTTATGTGTATTATTGTCAAGTTTTAACAATTGTTTGCTAGAAGTATTCTCAGCAGGACACAGGAGCCTCGCTTGTCATTACTCATCCTCGTATCAAACACTTAGTTACCAGTTGTCAAAGTCACTTGTCGATTGACACTTGGTCTATTGTGTGTGTGTGTGTACTCACCTAGTTGTGGTTGCAGGGGTCGTGTCATAGCTCCTGGCCCCGCCTCTTCACTGGCCGCTACTGTGTGTGTGTGTGTATTAATCGCAGTACCAGTCGGGGGGGTTGAACCCCTGCTCCTGGTCACTCTTAATCAGTACTCAACTAACATTTAATCCCTTGTTTTCACAGGTGAAAACAAAATCAGCCATCAGTGTCACTGAGTACCTTCTACGCCTTGATTATATCCCCCCTTAGACCCCTCACCTTCCCCAATGACATATTATTCACCTCTAGACATTCCTTGCAACTCATATCCATATATATTTAAGTGGACTCAACACTGCTTCAGCAAGCTCGAGGCGTGTCATGACATAAACACACATTAACTAGCTGATGTCACCTTAACTATGCACACCTCACGAGAGAGGTGGGATATATGTTGTGAGATATAGAGACTCTCTTTAACACCTTGTTCTGGACACCCCCATACTCCTATATTCCGTTGCCAGTCTTCTCTGACTTGTGATACTCCGTTACCAGTTTTCTCTGACTTGTGATACTCCGTTACCAGTTTTCTCTGTCTTGTGATACTCCATTGCCAGTCTTCTCTGACTAGTGATACTCCGTTACCAGTCTTCTCTGACTAATAATAATTTGTTGCCAATCTTCTCTGACTAATGATATTCTGTTACCAGTCTTCTTTGACTAGTGATACTCCGTTACCAGTCTTTTCTTACTGCTAATACTCCGTTGCCGGTCTTCTTTTACTGTTCTAGTGAACATTAATTTACACTTATAAGGAGTTGAATACTGGTGGGCACTTACAGCCCACACCTGCTGCTGCTCACACCTGCTGTTGCCCACACCTGCTGCTGCCCACACCTGCTGTTGCCCATATCTCCTAGCTCTAGTGAGAGAGTTCCAAGACTCCCGAAAAAGGTTGGCACTGCTCTAGGTTTCAGTGTTGACACTGCTCTAGGTATCAGTGCTGGCACTGTTCCAGGTGTCAGTGTTGACACTGCTCAAGGTGTCAGTGTTGGCACTGCTCCACGTGCCAGTCTTGGCACTGCTCCAAGTGTCAGTCTTGGCACTGCTCCAAGTGTCAGTGTTGGCACTCTCTTCCTCACAGACATTTAATAATATTTCTTAAATGGCTCTTCTATGAACATTTGGCCTTTTCTTAATTACTGTTTTGTTTACGTTTTACACTGTTTTGTTATTTGCTTTTATTTTCTTGTTTTTGTTTTATTCATCTTTGTTTTTTTAATATTATTCATTTCTTTTTCTTTTTCAATTTGTTTGACTAGGTAATATTGTAAGGGAAAAGTTCAATAGATAGAAGTAGTGAATGTATGGTGATGGTAGTTTGTTAGGCAGTCTGTTTGTTCAGGTAGGGTGGGTGTCTAGCTCCTGCTATCCCCCCGCCCTCTTTTACACCCAGTGGGAGGCTCCGACCTGTGGATAATCACTTGACTAGCAGCTCTCAACGCATCTGTAAGTATTCGTCCCGATCCTGTCTTATTTTGGGATTGTCTTAAGAGCTTCAATCTTATTTTGGGTTTTGGACTTAAGTTATTCCGGCCTTGAGTTGAATTTTCAACTAGATCAATTATTTAATCCTCACCATTTCTTTTAAAGGCCTTACGCTTATCGTTAGTGATTTATCGAGTGGTGTGTAATTGTGTTGTTTTTCATTCTAGCCTTGATTGCCGGCTAGGGTCATTCAGCACAAGCAGAGGTCGTTCGATGGAGATAGACCTCACTAGGGTCAAGAGACGTCGCCAGATCTATCTACCTACACTGGTCCAACCCCCACCCTTCCACATCAATCTCAAAGTGGTGACTACACCAGCGTTCCTGGTGTCGCTTACAGGTGTCAACATATTATCTTGAGGTGGAAACCTTCGTCTGTTTAAGTCACGTCCAGCTGTGACCTCCCTCCACCTCATCAACAATGGCTTTGAGTTCCAAGAATCAGTCAAAGATCTGTGTTAAGAACACCTGTACAACACCATTCTACACCCAACATCTGTATATAAATTACCTTTGAATCACGTATTATTTATATATATTTTATTTTTCTTCAAAATAGGATTAATTTCATGTTTAATTGTTTTATATTATTGTCTAAATTCTTATAATAAAAGTGTTTATCTTCTTATGTTATTATTATGGTTTCTATCATTTATTTGCATAAAGAGGAGCCAGCCTTGTTAAATACTTACTTAGGATCTGACAGGGCTGAGTAAGCCTTCACAAATGTTCTCTCTCTCTCTCTCTCTCTCTCTCTCTCTCTCTCTCTCTCTCTCTCTCTCTCTCTCTCTCTCTCTCTCTCTCTCTCTCTCTCTCCTTCCAGGAGTGACCAGCTGTTCACCAACTGCGTCTTAAAGAAGGAAGATGGGTAAGACATGTTGAAGGGAATCAGAGGGACCTTTCCAGCCTCCATTATCTCTGGTGGTGGTGGTGGGGTGATAGTGGTGGTGGTGATAGTGGTGGTGGTGGTGATAGTGGTGGTGGTGATAGTGGTGGTGGTGATAGTGGTGGTGGTGGTGGTGGTGAAAGTGGTGCTGGTGATAGTGGTGGTGGTGGTGGTAGAAGTGGTGATGGTGGTAGTGGCGGTAGTAGTGATGGTGGTGGTGGTAGTAGTGGTGGTGATGGTGGTAGTTGATAGATTCCCTCACTCTTCCCTTGCCCCTCTCTCTCTCTCTCTCTCTCTCTCTCTCTCTCTCTCTCTCTCTCTCTCTCTCTCTCTCTCTCTCTCTCTCTCTCTCTCTCTCTCTCTCTCTCTCTCTCTCTCTCTCTCAGTCTTGACAGGAGCTGCCGTCAGCTGTCCTGACAATTGATGACAGCCATCGAGAGGAACCTCCGTCTTGCCAACACCTCCTGTCTGCTCCGTCTACCTCGATTCCGACTGTCTGTCTCGTCGACACCACCTCCTGCTTCCCTCCCCCTCCTCTCTCTCTCTCTCTCTCTCTCTCTCTATCCCTCTACTACTCTATCTCTCTTATTCATCTTATTATACTTCTCAGTATACCCTCTCATATCATCTCTAGTGTATACACTTCAGGTATACACTCTCAGTGTATACCTCCAGGGTATACACCTCTCAGTGTATACACCTCTAATCAGGTATACACTCTCTCAGTGTATACACCTTCAGATGTATACACCTCTCAGTGTATACACCTCTCAGTGTATACACCTCTCAGTGTATACACCTCTCAGTGTATACACCTCTCAGTGTATACACCTCTCGGTATACACCTCTCAGGGTATACACCTCTCAGTGTATACACCTCTCAGTGTATACACCTCTCAGTGTATACACCTCTCAGTGTATACACCTCTCAGTGTATACACCTCTCAGTGTATACACCTCTCAGTGTATACACCTCTCAGGGTATACACCTCTCAGTGTATACACCTCTCAGTGTATACACCTCTCAGTGTATACACCTCTCAGTGTATACACCTCTCAGGGTATACACCTCTCAGTGTATACACCTCTCAGGGTATACACCTCTCAGTGTATACACCTCTCAGTGTATACACCTCTCAGTGTATACACCTCTCAGTGTATACACCTCTCAGTGTATACACCTCTCAGTGTATACACCTCTCAGTGTATACACCTCTCAGTGTATACACCTCTCAGTGTATACACCTCTCAGTGTATACACCTCAGTATCACCTCTCAGTGTATACACCTCTCAGTGTATACACCTCTCAGTGTATACACCTCTCAGTGTATACACCTCTCAGTGTATACACCTCTCAGTGTATACACCTCTCAGTGTATACACCTCTCAGTGTATACACCTCTCAGTGTATACACCTCTCAGGGTATACACCTCTCAGTGTATACACCTCTCAGTGTATACACCTCTCAGTGTATACACCTCTCAGGATATACACCTCTCAGGATATACACCTCTCAGTGTAAACACCTCTCAGTGTATACACCTCTCAGTGTATACACCTCTCAGTGTATACACCTCTCAGTGTATACACTTCTCAGTGTATACACCTCTCAGTGTATACACTTCTCAGTGTATACACTTCTCAGTGTATACACTTCTCAGTGTATACACCTCTCAGTGTATACACTTCTCAGTGTATACACCTCTCAGTGTATACACTTCTCAGTGTATACACTTCTCAGTGTATACACTTCTCAGTGTATACACTTCTCAGTGTATACACTTCTCAGTGTATACACTTCTCAGTGTATACACTTCTCAGTGTATACACTTCTCAGTGTATACACTTCTCAGTGTATACACCTCTCAGTGTATACACTTCTCAGTGTATACACTTCTCAGGGTATACACCTCTCAGTGTATACACTTCTCAGTGTATACACTTCTCAGTGTATACACCTCTCAGTGTATACACTTCTCAGTGTATACACCTCTCAGTGTATACACTTCTCAGTGTATACACTTCTCAGTGTATACATTTCTCAGTGTATACACTTCTCAGTGTATACACTTCTCAGTGTATACACTTCTCAGTGTATACACTTCTCAGTGTATACACTTCTCAGTGTATACACTTCTCAGTGTATACACCTCTCAGTGTATACACTTCTCAGTGTATATACATTGAGATATTCAGCACGTATTTGTGTATATTCCCACCGGTACTCAGGAGAGAGATAAACAACTTTCAAGAACAATAACAACAACAGCAGCAGCAACAACAACAATAACAACAAAAACAGCAACAGCAAAAAAATATCAACAAAAACAACAACAACAGCAAACATAACAACATCAACAACAACAATTACAACAAAAACAAAAATAGCAACAACAACAAAAACAATAACAATAACAACAAGAACAGCAACAACACTACCATACCCAGGAGGGTTAATAACCCAGGGTAACCCAGGGAAGCGAACACTGGCGAATATCCATGTCTTCTCCTATTCCTCCTTCTCCTTCTTCTTCTTCTTCTTCTTCTTCTTCCAGAATACGACCGGTTTCGGAAATTCCACATTTCCCATCAATGTCCCTCTCATCCTACATCTCGCCCAGGGTTCGAAAAGTGGTCTTTCCAGTGTGCTCCTCACACTGGGACCACTGAGCTACGGGTCACCACGCTGGAACCAATCCTATACAGTATTCATGGGATCAGAGATCACTGATAGGGGATCAAAGTGGAGGGCGGAAGCGCAGGTCAGTCAGATCCCAAAGGAATTCATCTTAAGGTGTGAAACAGAGGCTGGTGCAGGTGTGGAATATTGAGAGCAATGCCAGTTGTGGTTAGTCTCTGTGAGAGCCATTCTTTGTGGGTTGTTGATGGGATTGTTGTGGTTGATACTGTGGTTGTTGTTGTTGCTATGTTGTCGTTGTTACTGTGATTATTGTCGTTGTTACTGTGACTATTGTCGTTGTTACTATGGTTATTTTCGTTGTTACTGTGGTTATTGTTGTTGTTACTGTGGTTGTTGTCATCGTTGTTACTGCGTTGGTTGTTATTGTTGTGGTTGTTGTTGTTGCTGTTGGTGTGGCTTTGTTATTGTCATTTATTTCGTTACTGATTTTGTTTTGTATTTTCTTGCTGTTTTTGAAAGCATCTTTCCACTGTTGTCTTTGTTACTGTTCTTTCCTTTCCCACTGTATTTGTTGCTGCTGATGTCTTTGTTTTTGTCATTTTTGTTTTCTTTGAAAGTATTTGTCATTGGGTTCCAAATATTCTGTCTCTCTCTCTCTCTCTCTTTCTCTCTCTCTCTCTCTCTCTCTCTCTCTCTCTCTCTCTCTCTCTCTCTCTCTCTCTCTCTCTCTCTCTCTCCCTCTCTTCTCCACTCCATTACTTGCCATCGTTTCTCCCTCAGCCTCATTCTCTGCCTCCCTCTTCATCCATCTCTATCTCATTTCCTCCCTTCTACCTACCACATTTATCAGTTTACCATTATTCCTCCTGAGTTCCTCCTTTCTACTCTTCTCCTTCACCTCCTATCATTCCTCTTCTCCCGTTCCTACCTCCTCTTCTCTTATCCCTTCTTCCTCTACTCTTCTTCTCCCTCCCACCTCTTCTCTCCCTCCCACCTCTTAAAAGACTCGTCTCTGGATGGAACCAGCAAAGAGAGGGAGAGAGGGAAGGAAGAAACGTTGTGGGTAGGGAGAGAGAGAGAAAGAAAGAAGGACGTACAGAAGAGGGAACTGAGAAAGAAGGAGGGAGGTAGCGAGGAATAGAAGGAGAGAGAGAGAGAAATAAAGTTTAATCACAATTACCATTAAAACTAAAGAAGTGAGAGTGGGTGCAAAAATCAATGGTTCCCCCGACGCTTGCAACACCAGCCTCCCTGGTGTCTGCCACCACACTGTCTGCCACCACACTGTCTGCCACCACACTGTCTGCCACCACACTGTCTGCCACCACACTGTCTGCCACCACACTGTCTGCCACCACACTGTCTGCCACCACACTGTCTGCCACCACACTGTCTGCCACCACACTGTCTGCCACCACACTGTCTGCCACCACACTGTCTGCCACCACACTGTCTGCCACCACACTGTCTGCCACCACACTGTCTGCCACCACAGTCTGCCACCACACGTCTGCCACCACACTGTCTGCCACCACACTGTCTGCCACCACACTGTCTGCCACCACACGTCTGCCACCACACTGTCTGCCACCACACTGTCTGCCACCACACTGTCTGCCACCACACTGTCTGCCACCACACTGTCTGCCACCACACTGTCTGCCACCACACTGTCTGCCACCACACTGTCTGCCACCACACAGTCTGCCACCATACTGTCTGCCACCACACTGTCTGCCACCACACTGTCTGCCACCACACTGTCTGCCACCACTCCCCATGTCTGCCACCACACGTCTGCCACCACACTGTCTGCCACCACACTGTCTGCCACCACACTGTCTGCCACCACACAGTCTGCCACCATACTGTCTGCCACCACACTGTCTGCCACCACACTGTCTGCCACCACACAGTCTGCCACCACACTGTCTGCCACCACACTGTCTGCCACCACACTGTCTGCCACCACACTGTCTGCCACCACACTGTCTGTCACCACACTGTCTGCCACCACTCTGTCAGCCATCACACTGTCTGCCACCACACTTTCTGCAATCACACTTCCACCACACTGTCTGCCACCACACTGTCTGCCACCACACTGTCTGCCACCACACTGTCTGCCACCACACTGTCTGTCACCACACTGTCTGCCACCACTACTGTCAGCCATCCACACTGTCTGCCACCACACTGTCTGCCATCACACTTGCTGCTATCCACACTGTCTGCCATCATATTGCTGTCACCACCTGTCTGCCACCAATGTCTGCCATCCACTTGTCTGCCACACTGTCTGCCACCACACTGTCTGCACCGTCTGCACCACACTGTCTGCATCATGTCTGCCACCACACTGTCTGCCATCATTGTCTGCCACCACACTGTCTGCCATCATATTGTCTGCCACCACACTGTCTGCCATCATATTGTCTGCCACCACACTGTCTTCACAACTGTCCCACCACACTGTCTGCCATCATATTGTCTGCCACCACACTGTCTGCCATCAATTGCTCCCACCTGTCTGCCACATATGCTGCACCACCTGTCTGCCATCTATTGTCTGCCACCACACTGTCTGCCATCATTTGACTGTCACCACACTGTCTGCCAACTGTCTGCCATCAATTGCTCAATGCCCACTTTGCGACACCTGTCTGCCATATGTGCATGCCATCATATTGTCTGCCATCTATTGTCTGCCACACACTGTCCACTGTATGTCTGCCCACATCTGCCATCTATTGCTGCACCACACTGTCTGCCATCGATTATTGTCATGTCCACACACTGTCTGCCAACACTGTCTAGCACAATGTCTGCCATCATTGTCTGCCACACACTGTCTGCCACTCGCACACTGTCTGCCATCTATGTCTGACTGCCACACTGTCTGCCACCACACTGTCTGCCATCGTATTGTCTGCCACCACACTGTCTGCCATCGTATTGTCTGCCACCTCACTGTCTGCCATCGTATTGTCTGCCACCACACTGTCTGCCATCACACTGTCTGCCATCGTATTGTCTGCCACCACACTGTCTGCCATCGTATTGTCTGCCACCACACTGTCTGCCATCGTATTGTCTGCCACCACACTGCCATCGTATTGTCTGCCACCACACTGCCATCGTATTGTCTGCCACCACACTGCCATCGTATTGTCTGCCACCACACTGCCATCGTATTGTCTGCCACCACACTGCCATCGTATTGTCTGCCACCACACTGCCATCGTATTGTCTGCCACCACACTGCCATCGTATTGTCTGCCACCACACTGCCATCGTATTGTCTGCCACCACACTGCCATCGTATTGTCTGCCACCACACTGTCTGCCACGACAACAACTTTACTTGCTGATTCAGGGCATTTTCTTCTGTATCTCTCATGTCATGGATAACCATGTTAAGGACTTAAGGAAGAGAGAGAGAGAGAGAGAGAGAGAGAGAGAAAGGGGAAAGGGGGACGATTATCTAGTAGACCTTAGACAGGGATGTGTAATGTCACCATGGTTTTTAACATATTTATAGATATGGCTGTAAATTAAGTGAAAGTTAGGGTGGTGGGAAGACGTGTGGGATAAAAATATTATGAATCTGAGAGAGAAAATTGTCACATTTGCTCTTTGACGATGACACAGTTCTTTTGGGAGAGTCTGTAGAGAAAGTGCAATGGTGGAGGAATATGGGAGTGTATGGAGAATAAGGTAATTGAAAAAAATGAAGGTAGAAACGAGCAAGGTGATGATGAGGGTAAGGAGAGGTCTAGGCGAGGGCAGACTGGGTATCAGGTGAAAGGGAGGGAGTGTTGAGGAAGGGAGTATATTATAATATCTGGGAGAAGATTCGCTGTTTCGCTAGCAGCAATACAGGAAGACAGAAATGTAGACAATGCTGTTTGTGTTGCCTTGCGAAATCCTGCTTCCCAGAGTCTTACTAGAAGTGTTGCTTGATCCTATTTTCCAGTCTTACTAGAAGTGTTGCTTGATCCTATTTCCCAGAGTCTTACTAGAAGTGTTGCTTGATCCTATTTCCCAGAGTCTTACTAGAAGTGTTGCTTGATCCTATTTCCCAGAGTCTTACTAGAAGTGTTGCTTGATCCTGTTAGTGGTCCTCCAGTAAGAGATTTAATGCTTTCCTGAACATTCATCACAGAATACTGTCGTATCCACTCAATTTCTGGCTACCAAGGAAGAGTACACACCTCAAGATATATGTCAGTTTGGACAGGGTTAGACACCTTGCGAGAATGTATAAGGCATCGTGGCCACTCACTCTCCTTCATTCTCTTCAGTTTACCATCGAGGAGAGTACTAATAGCCTGGTGAACCAAAAGTGTTCCTAGTACTATCTAGTGTAACTCCCTGCACAACCTGCAGGGGGCGGTACAATAACTTGAAGACGTCTGACTCCTGCAAAATTAATGGTCCTGGGATGTGGTCAACAGAAGAATTGTTGTTGTTGGTAGTGGCACTGACCGCCAGGAATGCTGGTCTCTTAGTTGATAAATGAGACACTTGTGCAACATTTGGGTATTTTTATTCCAGACTAAAAATACCCAAATGTTGCACAAGTGTCTCATTTATCAGTTTGTCGGGTTTCCGTAAACCATTTATTCACATCCCGTCAGACGCAGCAACATCTTGCCAGAATAAAGATACCTAGATATTACACAACTGTCTCATTTATCAACGTGTCACTTTTCGACATCATTTATTCACATCATCTTTCTTAGTGTTTGACCTGTGGTATTATCCCCTGGGTGACTGTCATCTCTTATTATTATTATTCTGATTACCTCGACACTGCTCCCCTCTTCAGTTTTTCAGCTAACCACGACGCAAACTTTCTCACCATCAGTGGCACTCTTCGTGGGTCTTCCTCAGCGGTACATTGATGTGGTAGAGGAATCAAGTTATCCGCTCTGGAAAAGTTGGTTAATTCTCTCATGATTGATGTGGCTAGCGATCTGAGGCTTCTTGCAGGTACTGCTGGGTGAACATTGCTAAACAAGAGAAGATTAACCTTACAGCGCCTCCGGCTTCTCAGGTGCTGGACCCACCACGTACCTGCCTGAGAAAGCCTTCGAATCGACCTTCAGCGTGTAAACGAGCTGCCTTGAGGGTCTGCGGTAGTGTCCTGCTTGCAGAAGACTTCATTCCCAGCAGGAAGTCATGGCAACTGGTTAGGTCGTCGGTAGAGCATTCAGCTGTTTGTATGAGCTGTGAGCTGCTGGTGGCGCCAGGTGTGACCCACCACACACCTGTTGTGTGAGCGAGTAACACCACTACTAATGAGAGCCTGATATTCTCCACACACCTGACATGTTTCTTCCCTCGCATTCTTAAACGCTCTGTTTCCTGGACTTCGTGACTGCCTAGCTGCACCATAATTGGTCATCCTTCAGTCCATCTAGACAGCCAGGGCTGATGAAGCCGGAGGAGAAGTGTGCGTGGAAGTAGACTGTACGAACAACTCAGAGCACTTGTCCATGTCGGTGATTGCTAAAAATTCTGTAGCTACAACTGATAAAAGTCTTAAGGGACACGTAAGTTCCCCAGTCTTCTAATAACATGTTTGTTTTTCCACTATAATCTACCTTGTCAATAATTACTATCGCATTTGCTTTATCCGTTTCGTAAGGTGAAGTTCAGGATCTTTCCTTAATTCATGGTATAACTTAACAAATCTTTGATGACAATTGTGTTCCAGAGGTCTGAGCTTTGCTCAGACCTCTGCAACACCCACCACGTCCCTCTGTCCAGTTTGATTTATTAGTAGTAACAAATAACACATAAAGCATGTATGTGTGTGGAAAATACTGCAGATTGTATAAGGCAACATGTATGATTTTATTAAAGTAAAAATACGTAGTTGAAAGAAAATGGCAGTATAACATAGTTTAGTGGAATAAACTGCATTGATATTTGAAACAAAAGAGTGTATGTAAGTTGCTTGAAGTTGTATACGTTACTGCATACTAGCATACACGAGGGGTCAACTCTGAGGAGGGTGTAAAATACTGAAGGGTCATTGTAGGGTGTAACTAGAGTGCCAACTTTGTCTTAGTGTTGCAAGGTCGAGTTTGAGGATCGGGTGTAAACACCGAGATCACACACAAACACACATACATAGCAGTTTCCCCCTGGCTCTCCTTCCCAGCAGAGAGAGTGCCATACCTTAGTGCCAACTGCTGTATGACAGGGCAACGAAGTGGTTCTGGCTGTGTTTTACACGGCACTAGTGATGACGAAAGTGCCAGGCAGTGATTTAGCCAGGCACCGGCGTCAGGAGAGAAGGAATTTACAGCTCAATTTCCCCTTGATTGCTGGTGACTACGGCAGCCGTCAGTCTGGGCGCTGAGAGGAGAGACACACAGCTAGTTCTGGAGACCCAGGAACAACTCCATCACGAATTGACTTCACCACACGAAAGCTTTTCTTGTGCTGGAGATGTGTGGTGTGTCAGAGGACTGTGTTAGTCACTGTAGATGTGTGGTGTGTCAGAGGACTGTGTCAGTCACTGTAGATGTGTGGTGTGTCAGAGGACTGTGTTAGTCACTGTAGATGTGTGGTGTGTCAGAGGACTGTGTTAGTCACTGTAGATGTGTGGTGTGTCAGAGGACTGTGTCAGTCACTGTAGATGTGTGGTGTGTCAGAGGCCAGTGTCAGTCACTGTATATGTTGTGTGGTGTATCAGACACTTATACACCACCACCACCACTACCACCACCACTACCACCACCACCACTACCACCACCACCACCACCACTACCACCACTACCACCACCACTACCACCACTACCACCATCACCACTACCACCACCACCACCCACCATCACCACTACCACCACCACCACTACCACCACTACCACCACCACCTACCACCACCACCACTCACCACCACCACCAACACACCACCACCACCACCACTACCACCACCACCATCACCACCACACCACCACCACTACCACCACTACACCATCACCACTACACCCCACCACTCAACCACCCACTACCACCACCACTACCACCCCCCTAACCACCACCACCACTACCACCACCACCACCACACAACACTACCACCCCACCCACCACCACTACCACCACCCACTCACCACCACCACACCACCACCACCCCCTACCACCACTACCACCACCATCACCACCACCTCCACCACTCCACCACACCACTCACCACTACCACCACCACCACTACCAACACCACTACCACCACCACCACTACCACCACTACCACCACCACCACTACCCACCACCACTACCACCACCACCATCACCACCACCACCACCACCACTACCACCACCATCACCACCACCACCACCACTACCACCACTACCACCATCACCACTACCACCACCACCACTACCACCACTACCACCACCACCACTACCACCACCACCACTACCACCACCACCACTAACCTACCTAACCTAACCTAACCTAACCTAACCTAACCTAACCTAACCTAGCCTAACCTAACTTACCCAAACCTAATCTAAACTAGTTTAACCTAACCTAATCTAACCTAACCAAACCTTACCTAGTCATATATAATCTAACCTACCCTAACCTAATCTAACCTAACCAAGCCTTACCTAACCTTCCCTAATCTAACCTAACCTAACCTAATCTACTAAGATAACAGCTGCGCACCTGTGATGCAGGTGTAACTATGATAACAAAGACAGGAAGAGATAAATCAAGATAACAAAATTTCCTCCACTACACAACCTGGATTTATTAAAAACAATATTTTTCTACCAAAACAAATAACTCGCCTTTATTGCCACATGTTACAATTACTTTGACAAAAAAAAATATACCATTGCAAAATAGAGCAAAAAAATGATAGTGTATGAATGAATGAAATGTATAATACAGTAAGAGGAATGCTATTAAGCTTATGCAAGCCGGATGCAGTGTCAAAATATATCAGGGTTGCGTCAGGGAGAAATTGCGCATTTCGATCCTGGGAATTTTTTCATGTTTTTTTTTTCTTTCTCTAAGAAATCGAATTGTTTGTGGTATTGTGTTTGTTTTTTTCAGGGAGATCAAACACAGAATTCAGGAGGTTTAATTGATTGAAAAATATAGTGAAGGAATGTGGGATAGAGAGGTAAATGTGACCGTGTTGTCCTCTCTCTCTCTCTCTCTCTCTCTCTCTCTCTCTCTCTCTCTCCCTCCCACCACTTGAGAGGGATTTCTCCCCTCTCCAATCTTTTCTTATTTCCCTCGATTTAACACTGCTGAGGAGAGCACTACTTTCCTCCCTGCATCTCTCCCTCCCTCCATCTCTCCCTCCCTCCTTCTCTCCCTCCCTCCTTCTCTCCCTCCCTCCCTCCCTTAACTCTGCGTCCCTGCCTCCCTTCTGTAAATTACCCACT
Source organism: Cherax destructor (assembly GCA_009830355.1). Classification (NCBI taxonomy): domain Eukaryota; kingdom Metazoa; phylum Arthropoda; class Malacostraca; order Decapoda; family Parastacidae; genus Cherax; species Cherax destructor. The sequence continues at coordinate 160,395 of WNWK01000416.1, read as the reverse complement.
TTCCTCTCTCCCCTCCTTGTCTTTCTCCCTCTCCTTCTCTCCCTTAGAACCTCCCTTCACTCTCACTCCCTTCTTATTCTTCTTTCACCTAATTTCTTCTTCGCACTGATTCTTCCCTCTCTACGAATCTCCTTTCTCTTCTTCGCCCTATTCCCACTTCTCTCCTTCTCTTATTTTCTCACTCTCTCCTGCCTCTCCTCTCCTTTATCCCCCCTGTTCATATCTCTCTCTCTCTCTTCTCTCTCTCTCTCTCTCTCTCTCTCTCTCTCTCTCTCTTCACCTTCAAACATTCTTCTTCATTTTCTTAACTTCTTCTTCGACCCCCTTATGTCTTCTTCTCCCATCTAGCCTTCTTCCCCTGTCTTCCCTCTCTTTCCTTTCTCCCTTATCTCCCCTCTTTCCCGTCCCTCTTTCCCTCGTAGGCTCCTCCCTCACATGATGGCTTAATGAGATGGAGTTTCCCTTGTGACTGATGTCACCAGTATGTATGGTGTCCACTCCATCACTAGCTCGTAAAGAGATCCTTCCCTCCCTCCCTCCATCCCTCTCCCTCCCTCCCTCCCTCCCTCCCTCCCTCCATCCTCCCTCTACCTCACTCCATCTCTCTCCCTCTTATATTGTCTCCCACGTGTAGTACATCTACTCCATCACAAGTTCCTGAAGAAATCCTAAGAAGCCTGCCCCTCCCTCCCTCTCTCCTTCCCTCCCTCCTTCCCTCCCTCCCTCTCTCCTTCCCTCCCTCCATCCTTTCTTTCCTTTATAACCATCTTTCACAAATTCTTCTTTCCTATTCTAGAGTCCTGACGCTGGTGTTATCCTTGGAAGCACTGTGGGTCGTTAGTGCTGTGGTGGGGACACTGTGGGTCGTTAGTGCTGTGGTGGGGACACTGTGGGTCGTTAGTGCTGTGGTGGGGACACTGTGGGTCGTTAGTGCTGTGGTGGGGACACTGTGGGTCTGTTAGTGCTGTGGTGGGGACACTGTGGGTCGTTAGTGCTGTGGTGGGGACACTGTGGGTCTGTTAGTGCTGTGGTGGGGACACTGTGGGTCGTTAGTGCTGTGGTGGGGACACTGTGGGTCGTTAGTGCTGTGGTGGGGACACTGTGGGTCTGTTAGTGCTGTGGTGGGGACACTGTGGGTCGTTAGTGCTGTGGTGGGGACACTGTGGGTCTGTTAGTGCTGTGGTGGGGACACTGTGGGTCGTTAGTGCTGTGGTGGGGACACTGTGGGTCGTTAGTGCTGTGGTGGGGACACTGTGGGTCTGTTAGTGCTGTGGTGGGGACACTGTGGGTCTGTTAGTGCTGTGGTGGGGACACTGTGGGTCTGTTAGTGCTGTGGTGGGGACACTGTGGGTCGTTAGTGCTGTGGTGGGGACACTGTGGGTCGTTAGTGCTGTGGTGGGGACACTGTGGGTCTGTTAGTGCTGTGGTGGGGACACTGGGGGTCTGTTTGTGCTGTGGTGGGGACACTGTGGGTCTGTTATTTCTGTGGTGGGGACACTGTGGGTCAGTTAGTTCTGTGGTGGGGACACTGTGGGTCTGTTAGTTTTGTGGTGGGGACACTGTGGGTCTGTTAGTTTTGTGGTGGGGACACTGTGGGTCTGTTAGTTCTGTGGTGGGGACACTGTGGGTCTGTTAGTTTTGTGGTGGGGACACTGTGGATCTGTTAGTGCTGTGGTGGGGACACTGTGGGTCTGTTAGTGCTGTGGTGGGGACACTGTGGGTCTGTTGGTGCTGTGGTGGGGACACTGTGGGTCTGTTAGTGCTGTGGTGGGGATACTGTGGGTCTGTTAGTGCTGTGGTGGGGACACTGTGGGTCTGTTAGTGCTGTGGTGGGGACACTGTGGGTCTGTTATACAATCATTGCTCTAGTGACTGTACATAGCAACTGTACACTGTCAGTAGTTCCATGTCTACAACTATCATTATTGTGGTAGACGTTTTGGTGAGTGAAACTGAATGTGAGTCCTTAGTTGTCGTACTTATGTGACCCTCCAGCTGCATCTTCCCAGCATCCCAAAGATCAACTGCTGCAAACTGACCACTGTCTTGAAAATCCACCAAACTCAGCCCTATGTAAACTATTGCCCTGTGACTTCAATTTTAAAGACACCTGGCATGGAGGAGTGAAGCGAAGACTGTACCAGCAGAGTGAATCCCGGGAGCCAGTCTGGTTGAACTGCCTCACTCAGGTGACGTACTGAGACTGTAGTTAATTCGCCTTAAGCAAGTTGATGGTAGAACCGAACAGGCTAGAAAAAACTCTAGACCTTGTGTTTGCAAATAATGAAATCCTGGTACATAATATTACAACTTCGAAGACGGTACACTCAGACCACTCCCTTACGGAAGTTCAGGACTGTGCACTCGTTGGTTCTAATCAGGAAAACACACTTAGTCATGACACCGTGTTTAACAAATTTAACTTCAACAGTAAGAATATCAACAGTGAGTAATAAATCTTGAGCTTACCCAAATATGTTGGGAAGACAATATGATAAACGAGGAGCTAACCCAGTGTTTGGAGAAGATTAGCTTAATGGCACTAGAAGTGTGCTCCGGACACCATTATGAAGGAGGGGGAAGAGAAGCAGTATGGAGAGGGAATGGGGCGCCCTCTATAGGCCAAGACGAAGGATAACAGAGCTCCTCAACGGCTGTAAACTTTCTGAAAGAACGAAAAGTGACACTGGCTAGAGAATCGAAAAATGTTGAGCTTATTGTGAAGGTTTTCGAGTCCAGGGGAGACAGAGAAGCGACATTACCAATCACACGAAATCGCAGCACTTGCACAACCCAGATCAATATGACTTCAAAGCAGGTCGCTCCTGCCTCTCGCAATTGCTGGACCATTACAACATGGTCTTGGATACAAAAGAAAACAAGCAATATGCAGATGTAGTATACACTGACTTTGCAAAAGACTTTTACACGTGCGACCTCGGGGCAATTGCACACAAAATAAGTGCTTAAGAAATAATAATAATAATAATAATAATAATAATAATAATAATAATAATAATAATAATAATAATAATAATAATAATAATAATAATAATAATAATAATAATAATAATAATAATAATAATAATAATAATAATAATAATCTTTATTTCTACAAGTACATGATTCAACTTATACAGACCACAGCTGACATCAGTGGCATACTATCTAGAAAGCCCCTGGTTATGCAGAGCATTTCAGGCGAATTAGGTTAATTTTGTCTCCAGGATGCGACCCACGCTAGTCGACTAACACCCAGGTACCTATTTAACTAATAACTGAAGAGAGACCGCAGGTGTCAAACATGCCCTAATGTTTCCACCCGTACCGGGGATCGATGCACGGACCTCAGTGTGTGAGATGAGTGCGCTACCAACCGTGCTACGGGACACCACAAGAAAGGAGCAACAGTGTATAGGCACTGTAGCCAAGTGCCACAGTGTAGAAGTGGGCAGTGGACATCACTGTTGACTGCCAGCTCTAGAGCCTCAACAAGACCTAAGCTCCAAGGAAAGCTGACCATCTCTCTGATGGACACAAACGGTCAAAGACCAAGTATGACCAAAGACCTTCCAAGTGGACCAGTCTCCTCCCTCCGTCTCCCTACCTCCCTGCCTCTTTCTCTCTTCCTCTATCTCCCTCTGCCTCTCACAATCTGAGGCACACATCACATAACATCAGATGTGTTTATTTCAAAGAAACTAACGCTAATGAAAAAGAAATCTGATAAATTTCTTGTTTAGAAAAATGTATGGGTTTGGAAGTGCAGCCAAAACACCATCACTCAACGTACGACGGACAGGCTGAAGTACCTCGCTAAACACGTACTTTCTAACGTGTACTTAGAACGTATGACAAAGACTGGGAAGAAATATTTGATTAGATTTTGAAACCCGATATTTTGTCCATCCTGTGGATGGTAGTGGCTAGTTTATTGTGTACCCCATATCCATCCTGTGGATGGTAGTGGCTAGTTTATTGTGTACCTCATATCCATCCTGTGGATGGTAGTGGCTAGTTTATTGTGTACCTCATATCCATCCTGTGGATGGTAGTGGCTAGTTTATTATGCACCTCATATCCATCCTGTGGACGGTAGTGCAAGAGCATATGGATACACAAAATCCGTAGGAACAAGGATTAGCTGAAGTAAATCTGGATTTACATCTACAGTATATCGTGTCTGTTGCAAGCAGATTTAGGATGCTGGGAAGAGAGAGATCTAAGATTCTTCTGCTAGGCTCCAGCGTGAGTTTTACCTATTACCTGTAATTTACTAATGGCAGTGCTCAAAGTCTTTCAGTAAAACCATTTCAAAATTTAGGCTATTTTTACGTCAATTTAAGACATAAATGTTGAAGGCTGTCTTGTATAGCCTCTTGTACTGACAATATAATCTTAGACGTGTGACTGTTTGATCTGACAGTGATATTAATTAATGCAGGTAAAAACATTTCTTATATTACATTTTGCAGTGGGAAGGCTTGGTAACTCCGTTCCTTATTTCACAATGGCTAACCGGCAGTCGTAGAAGAGTATACTGACATGATGGGCGTGAGGTGTGGCTATCACGTCTTCATGACTGAGTCCTGAGCAGCTTATGGTACCACACATCATGGGTATATCATGTTCACACGGGTATACCAAGCTCATGCAACATGCGGGGGATAATTACGTCGGTGGGTACACCGTATAATGTCAAATTCCCCGTAGAACTGTTATTCCTCTAGATTAATGTTATTGTGCGAGTGGCCAGCTTACACACGAAGGCACAGCGAATGCGCTGCTTAAAATAATACAACATTAATAACAGCGAGCCCATGTGAGCCACACAATTATGCATGGTGGACTGTGTTTATATTAGGGAGCTGGAGGCATGGGGGGGGAGCTACTGCAAGACAGAAAACTTATAGCAGCCCTTAAACCAGTAACATTTCAACATAATGGACCTGTTTATAATTGACTGCTACTCAGAGCCACGACTCACCACAATCCAGTGACTCCACTCAACTAGCCTCAACAGGCCTACCTTCTATTTCAGCCTCTCTTTCCAGGCTTGTGTATATACAGAGCGTATTATTCTGTATCTTTTGTGTGACTTGATAAAGCTTGATGTAAAGAGAGCAGCTGGTTTTTTCGTGTAAATGTTTTTCAGCATGAGATCTTTACCTCACTAGTAGTGGTAGTTTTGAGTTATTGATGACGAGTTGAAATATATTTACTGATTCTTGAGAGAAGTCATTACTGACTGACTCGTGGTACAAGAACCAGACTCTCTCTCTCTCTCTCTCTCTCTCTCTCTCTCTCTCTCTCTCTCTCTCTCTCTCTCTCTCTCTCTCTCTCTCTCTCTCTCTCTCTCTCTCTCTTCTCTCTCTCTTTCTCTCATCTCTCTCTCTCTTCTTCTCTCTCTCTCTCTCTCTCTCTCTCTCTCTTCTCTCTCTCTCTCTCTCTCTTCTTCTCTCCTCTCTCTCTCTCTCTCTCTCTCCTCTCTCTCATCATCAATCAATCTGTCTATCTATCTATCTATCTTTCCCTCTCACTTCTCCTTTGTTCCATACGTTCTCCTCCTTATTCTTTCCCTCCTCCCACGGATACTCCAGTCTCCTCACTTTCCCTCACTCCTCTCCTCTCTCTTCCCTTCTTTCTCACCCCCTCTCTTCCCTGGAGTTCATGACAAAAGATATAAATTATCACTGAGTGTGTTCATAGAACTCAATAGTCCTTCACTGACTATCTTCTCCCTTCTCTCTCTCTCTTCTCTCTCTCTCTCTGATTGTCCCTCTTCTCTCCTAGGAAAGTAGAAAGAAAATTCTCCGAAACATGTGTGCCAGTGGAAATTTCCCTGTTCCCCAGCTGATATTTAATTTCCCTGTTTCTTTTTCCTCTCCCCAAAGTGTTTTGCCCTTAGTAGGTGGGTAAGAAATAATATTAACTGAAAACGTCTACATATTTCGGTAGAAATCTCTCATCAATCTCGAGTGTTTAAAATCTTCCTATTTTTAAGGTGAACTTAAAGTTTTCAAAGTGTGTAAAAATTTACGTCGTATTTACAAGACTATGAAGAGACTTGTTACTGGTGTTGTGAATCCATTGTTTACCACAAACAATGTTTTATATCTTATCTGTACTTGTAGAAATAAAGAATATTATCATTATTATTATTATTAATATTATTATTATTATTATTATTATTATTATTATTATTATTATTATTATATTATTATTATTATTATTATTATTATTATTATTATTATATGACACCAAGAAGCTCCTCAGCTCGTCCCTCAGTTTTCTTGTGTCTTCAATATGGTCGACGGTCTATTGTCATAACTCAAGAAATCGTAACAACACAATTGCAGACAAATCAGGGAATGGATGAGGGTTTGTACTCATGGCGAGTGAGTCGTGTAACTCACAGGTCAGTGAGTTCCAGTACTCACTTGTGAGTACTGGAACTCACTCAAGGCTTCCCCATCCTTTCCGTTATTTAATTGTTTGTGTGGCTGGCAAACTTGTTTATATCGCTATGTATGGCCTCTGTTGTATGTGGTTAAGGCTGAGTTCAGCAGTGGTCCCAGGACTGACCCCTGTGGAACACCACTGGTAACGGGACCCCACTCTTGATTTCTCACCATTTATGCCAACTCTCTGGTGTCTATTAAGCACTGCTAGATCCAGGAGATAATTTCTCCCCCTGTTCAGTGTACCACTGCAGTTTCTCCAGTGTGGGACTTTATCGAAGGTCTTCCATAAAATCCACACAAACAATATCTTGTTTCTCATCTTAATTTACCAACTCGAATATCTTAGTGAAAATACGCTAGTATATATTCGTAAGGCAAGAACGTCCCTTCGTAAAACTGCGCTTAGATCCGTTTATCAAATTATATCTATCAAGGCCGCTTCGAATTGCCTCTGCAGTTACTGATTCAGTCAATTTGCCATAGACACCGCATCAACATGATACAAAACAGAGACCAGGAATCAGTATCAAGGCGCCATGACACTAGGTGTCTTCAGTTGGACGCAGCACAATGATACTGATTCTTCTCTTTCTTAATAGTTGGGTTTCTTCTATCATATATTTTGGTGTTATTGTGAAATTCTGGAGGCGGGAGTGAGGCGGCATCTTCACCTTCTCTCGCAGGAGTGGAACGATAGCTGAGCATCCATGAATAACAACACTGAGAGAGATGGTTGTCTCCGGGTTGAACACTTCCCGCTTCCTTCTCTTATATATGTCCTTGCTGACGGCTGCCTTGAACACACCTTCCTTGAAGACAGCCACCTTGAAGACAGTCACCTTCACGACAGCCACCTGAGACCTCCATCTTTAACTTTTTGTATGTTTATCTAACGTTGTATATTTATGCTTCGCTTTCCCATCTGACTGAAGTCAACTGATACTCCAATACTAGATAAGACCCTGGCTTGTGTACACTGAAGTGAGGATACCAACACCCTGGCTTGTGTACACTGAAGTGAGGATACCAACACCCTGGCTTGTGTACACTGACGTGAGGACACCAACACCCTGGCTGGTGTACACTGACGTGAGGATACCAACACCCTGGCTTGTGTACACTGACGTGAGGTTACCAACACCCTGGCTTGTGTAAACTGATATGAGGTTACCCACACCCTGGCTTGTGTACACTGACGTGAGGTTACCAACACCCTGGCTTGTGTACACTGACGTGAGGTTACCCACACCCTGGCTTGTGTACACTGACGTGAGGTTACCCAAACCCTGGCTTGTGTACACTGACGTGAGGTTACCCACACCCTGGCTTGTGTACACTGACGTGAGGTTACCAACACCCTGGCTTGTGTACACTGACGTGAGGTTACCAACACCCTGGCTGGTGTACACTGACGTGAGGTTACCCACACCCTGGCTTGTGTACACTGACGTGAGGTTACCAACACCCTGACTTCTGTACACTGACGTGAGGTTACCAACACCCTGACTTCTGTACACTGACGTGAGGTTACCAACACCCTGACTTCTGTACACTGACGTGAGGTTACCAACACCCTGACTTCTGTACACTGACGTGAGGTTACCAACACCCTGACTTCTGTACACTGACGTGAGGTTACCAACACCCTGACTTCTGTACACTGACGTGAGGTTACCAACACCCTGGCTGGTGTACACTGACGTGAGGTTACCAACACCCTGACTTCTGTACACTGACGTGAGGTTACCAACACCCTGGCTTGTGTACACTGACGTGAGGTTACCAACACCCTGACTTCTGTACACTGACGTGAGGTTACCAACACCCTGACTTCTGTACACTGACGTGAGGTTACAAACACCCTGACTTCTGTACACTGACGTGAGGTTACCCACACCCTGGCTGGTGTACACTGACGTGAGGTTACCAACTCCCTGACTTCTGTACACTGACGTGAGGTTACCAACACCCTCGCTTCTGTACACTGACGTGAGGTTACCAACACCCTGGCTTGTGTACACTGATATGAGGTTACCCACACCCTGGCTTGTGTACACTGACGTGAGGTTACCCACACCCTGGCTGGTGTACACTGACGTGAGGTTACCAACACCCTGGCTGGTGTACACTGACGTGAGGTTACCAACACCCTGGCTGGTGTACACTGACGTGAGGTTACCAACACCCTGGCTGGTGTACACTGACGTGAGGTTACCAACACCCTGGCTGGTGTACACTGACGTGAGGTTACCAACACTCTGGCTGGTGTACACTGACGTGAGGTTACCAACACCCTGGCTTGTGTACACTGACGTGAGGTTACCCACACCCTGGCTTGTGTACACTGACGTGAGGTTACCAACACCCTGGCTGTGTACACTACGTGAGGTTACCAACACCCTGGCTGGTGTACACTGACGTGAGGTTACCAACACCCTGGCTTGTGTACACTGACGTGAGGTTACCAACACCCTGGCTTGTGTACACTGACGTGAGGTTACCAACACCCTGGCTGGTGTACACTGACGTGAGGTTACCAACACCCTGGCTGGTGTACACTGACGTGAGGTTACCAACACCCTGGCTTGTGTACACTGACGTGAGGTTACCAACACCCTGGCTGGTGTACACTGACGTGAGGTTACCAAACACTGGCTGTGTACACTGACGTGAGGTTACCAACACCCTGGCTGGTGTACACTGACGTGAGGTTACCAACACCCTGGCTTGTGTACACTGACGTGAGGTTACCAACACCCTGGCTGGTGTACACTGACGTGAGGTTACCCACACCCTGGCTTGTGTACACTGACGTGAGGTTACCACACCCTGGCTTGTGTACACTGACGTGAGGTTACCAACACCCTGGCTGTGTACACTGACGTGAGGTTACCAACACCCTGGCTTGTGTACACTGACGTGAGGTTACCACACCCTGGCTTGTGTACACTGACGTGAGGTTACCAACACCCTGGCTGGTGTACACTGACGTGAGGTTAGCCACACCCTGGCTTGTGTACACTGACGTGAGGTTACCAACACCCTGGCTTGTGTACACTGACGTGAGGTTACCAACACCCTGGCTTGTGTACACTGACGTGAGGTTACCAACACCCTGGCTTGTGTATACTGACGTGAGGTTACCAACACCCTGGCTGGTGTACACTGACGTGAGGTTACCCACACCCTGGCTTGTGTACACTGACGTGAGGTTACCAACACCCTGGCTTGTGTACACTGACGTGAGGTTACCAACACCCTGGCTTGTGTACACTGACGTGAGGTTACCAACACCCTGGCTGGTGTACACTGACGTGAGGTTACCAACACCCTGGCTGGTGTACACTGACGTGAGGTTACCAACACCCTGGCTGGTGTACACTGACGTGAGGTTACCAACACCCTGGCTTGTGTACACTGACGTGAGGTTACCAACACTTAATAAAGCCCACTGCATGGTCGAAACGTCGCCAGTAAAGCTCCTACATAACTTTATTTAGATCACCTTACTAAGACCCGGGGACGAAACGTGCTAACAAGTCTAGTAGTAAAAAAAAGACTCATAAACCTGACTAAATCTTTATTGCCACAACGTTTCGAGTGTCTTCAAGACTTGAACGTTCAGCCGTGAGCGAAACGTGACAAATGAAAACTTTGCTCAAGTTATAAGTGTGTCAACTACCGGATGTGGGGTTGATAAGGGTGAGAATTGAAGAGGAGATTAGTGGAGAGAAATTGAAAGGGTTTGATCCATCCTGAGGATAGTTGCAAGGTGGGTGGTGATGAGGTTTGATCCGAGGAATGGGAGGGTGGCTCTAGTTCCTTGGATCAAGAACCCTTCACAGGCCAGAAGACACCATGGAGGAGGGTAATGCATCTCTCTCTCTCTCTCTCTCTCTCTCTCTCTCTCTCTCTCTCTCTCTCTCTCTCTCTCTCTCTCTCTGGGTCCCCACCACCTGTATTTTTAATGAGGGGAGGGGTCTGCGTCCCTTCTAGTCAGTGGGGGGTCACCGCCCCCTGGCTGTCAGACAGGGGGGTCACCGCCCCCTGGTCGTCACAGGGGGCGCCACACCTGCCTCATTAATGATGTCTCTCACGTTCCAGCTTTAATAGACCTCTGACCAGCACTAGTGACCTCTCGACCTCTCGACCTCTCGACCTCTAACGATACCTAAATCCTTCCCTCCCCTACTCACATTTTCTCTAGCGCCTTTCTTTCACTGTCATTTTTACTCATTATCACCCTGCTTTCTCCCTCCCCAGTCACTGTTACTCTCTCTCTCTCTCTCTCTCTCTCTCTCTCTCTCTCTCTCTGCTTTTCCCTCATACACTCTTCTTCCCTCTCACTGTTCCTTTACTGAGAAAGAAAGAGAGAGAGAGAGAGAGAGAGAGAGAGAGAGAGAGAGAGAGAGAGAGAGAGAGAGAGAGAGAGAGAGAGAGAGAGAGAGAGTCATCAGTGTCTACCTCGGGAGTCATTGCTCACTGCCTCAGACAGTTGTTTATTACCCTGTGTTCATGTGATGCTCCCTTGTTCACCTAGCTTATACTCTCATTACTATTATACATTCATTTGATGCTCACTTATTTATCACCTTATTCTCTCATTACTCGTATACATTCATTTGATGCTCACTTATTTATCACCTTATACTCTCATTACTCTTATATATTTATTTGATGCTCACTTATTTATCACCTTATACTCTCATTACTCTTATACATTCATTTGATGCTCACTTATTTATCACCTTATACTCTCATTACTCTTATACATTCATTTGATGCTCACTTATTTATCACCTTATACTCTCATTACTCTTGTACATTCATGTGATGCTCACTTATTTATCACCTTATACTCTCATTACTCTTGTACATTCATGTGATGCTCACTTATTTATCACCTTATAGTCTCATTACTCTTATACATTCATGTGATGCTCACTTATTCACCACCTTATACTCTCCCGATATAAACAACTATATATCTATCGCTAAAACTCGCCCTGATAGATGTGTTATTGATTATCTCTATATAACAGTTCCCAGTAAACTGATTAATAGTTCTTTAGACAGCTAAGGGAAAAAATAGGATCATTTTATAATTAAAACAGCTGAGAGGTGGATGAGGAGAACCCGCAGAAAAAAAATAATGGGTTTTCAATGATGATCACTTCATTGTGGTGCCAATAACAGCGTGGCATCATTATTATCATGATGGGGAGGCGCAGTGCCAGTCTTACTTTACTGCCATAACCTCACCTCCCAAGACACCCCCAACTCACCACCTCCCCCACCCCACCTATCACGCCGTTACCACTGCCACCACTACCGCCATCACTGCCACCAGTACCGCCATCACTGCCACCACTACCGCCATCACTGCCACCACTACCACCATCACTGCCACCACTACCACCATCACTGCCACCACTACCACCATCACTGCCACTACTACCACCATCACTGCCACCACTACCACCATCACTGCCACCACTACCACCATCACTGCCACCACTACCACCATCACTGCCACCACTACCACCATCACTGCCACCACTACAGATATCGCTACCGCCACCACCACCACTGGTTATCACCACCACTAGTTATCACCACCACTGGTTATCACCACCACTGGTTATCACCACCACTGGTTACCACCACCACTGATTATCACCACCACTGGTTACCACCACCACTGGTTATCACCACCACTGGTTATCACCACCACTGGTTACCACCACCACTGGTTACCGCCACCACTGGTTATCACCACGACTGGTTATCACCTCCACTGGTTATCATCACCACTGGTTATCACCACCACTGGTTACCACCACCACTGGTTATCACCACCACCACTGGTTATCACCACCACTGGTTACCACCACCACTGGTTACCACCACCACTGGTTACCACCACCACTGGTTATCACCACCACTGGTTATCAAGCTGGCCAGATATTCCCTAAATTTAAGAGCATGTTGCCCATCTCCTGTGATTATCCACAGTTATCATCTTCCTCACTCATCACACATTTATCCATTTCCCCCTCTTCCCCTCACATCACACAGTTATCCAGTTTCCTCCCTTATCACACAGTTATCCAGTTTTCTCTCTCATCCCACGAAGACTGTCACACCCCCTCTTACCTACTATCTCTTACCTACTTTTTCCTCCTGGGGAAATATCCAGTTCTACAGATCTTAGGTTCCAGTTCTACAGATCTTGGGTTCCAGTTCTACAGATCTTGGGTTCCAGTTCTACAGATCTTAGGTTCCAGTTCTACAGATCTTGGGTTCCAGTTCTACAGATCTTGGGTTCCAGTTCTACAGATCTTAGGTTCCAGTTCTACAGATCTTGGGTTCCAGTTCTACAGATCTTGGGTTCCAGTTCTACAGATCTTAGGTTCCAGTTCTACAGATCTTGGGTTCCAGTACTTAGAAACATACCATTCTAGAAATATATAAGATTTAAGTTACTTATTGCCCACAGTAGAGAAAAGACATAGGTCACAGCACCAGAATTTATTGAGATAATGTGTCGCTCTGTGTAGAGATTGATCAAGTCTTGATAAAGCTCTATTCAGAGCAGAACTTCGTCTCAATGTATGTTTATTTTGTAGCCTACATCTCTGGGCAGCATCGTAGCTCCTGCCTCTCACTACAACTGCACTACTGTGACATGGTCTTGGATGGTCGCTCCTGCCTCTCACAACTACTGCACGACTGTGACATGGTCTTGGATGGTCGCTCCTGCCTCTCACTACCACTGCACCACTGTGACATGGTCTTGGATGGTCGCTCATGCCTCTCACTACCACTGCACCACTGTGACATGGTCTTGGATGCACTGAAAGTCAAACAAAATTCTGATGTAGTATACACAGACTTTGTAAATGCTTCTCACAAGTGCGATCATGGTGTGATAGAAGACAGAATTCGTGCAAAGGAATAACTGGAAAAGCGGGCAGATGGATTTTTGACTTTCCAACAGACAGAACACAAAAAAATAATTGAAAACAGATTTGACAAAGGAAGCTACAGATAAAGGTTATATTCCCAAGGTACCGTACTCGCCCCCATAAACAGAGAAGTAAACAGAGTCGTCCAGTGGGCCGCAGCAAACAATATGATGTTCTTTGAAGACAAAAATCTAGTTACTCTGCTATGGAAAACTTTAAGGATATTAAAGTTAGAACGGAGTATAAAACTAAAGCGAGTAACTAATGTGATAATATCAGAAGTTTTGACAGTGTCACTACCACACCCACGAGGAAAATGATAGGATGGATTATGAGAGCCTTCAAAACAAGGGATACCGAGCCAATGATGATCCTCTTTAAGTCACTTGTTCTCTCTAGTCAGAAATATTGCTGTACTATACCAGCCCTATTCAAGGCATGTACAGAAAACCTTAATTACTGGGACCGTTTGAAGTCCTTTGACCTATACTCCTTGGAATGAAGGCGAGAAAGATATATCATAATTAATAATTTGAAAATCCTATAGGAACTATTGATCTCGCACCTGTACACAGAAATCACTCCCTACAAGAGCAAGATGCTCGGTAGATGGTGCAATATACTCACAGTGAACAGCAGGGGCGCCCTTGGTGCACTGAGAGACATTACAATAAATGTAAGGGGTCCAGGACAATTCAACTGCCTTCCATTATACATAAAAGGGATTACCAATAGATCCCTGGCTGTTTTCAGGAGGGCTGATCCTAGCAACACCAGGCTGATCCTAGCAACACCAGACTGATCCTAGCAACACCAGGCTGATCCTAGCAACACCAGGCTGATCCTAGCAACACCAGGCTGATCCTAGCAACACCAGGCTGATCCTAGCAACACCAGACTGATCCTAGCAACACCAGACTGATCCTAGCAACACCAGGCTGATCCTAGCAACACCAGGCTGATCCTAGCAACACCAGGCTGATCCTAGCAACACCAGGCTGATCCTTGCTTATCCCGATAAAACCAGGCTAATCCTAGGAGAAACTAGGCAGATCCTGTACATAGTGTACCAGTACACTACATAAGTAAAGAACACAGTACACTGGTTGAGCACACTGCTGATGCATTCTGGTCCAGTGGCACTGTGATTTCACTGCATTTCACATGCTTAAAGCGACACACACGCTCTCTCTCCCCTTTATCTCTCTCTCTCTCTTCTCTCTCTCCTCCTCTCTTCTCTCTCTTCTCTCTCTCTCTCTCTCTTTTCTCTCTACCCATTATACATGACAATCTTCCCAAGTCTTCTTCATATTTCCTTTCTCAGTCCTCTTTTTCTCGTCTCCCCTTCCTTATCTTCCCCACGCCTCCCCTCAACTCTCCCCTCTTCCACATGATAGCCCAAAAATGGAATATGCAGCGGTAGTGTCGAGTCCCAGAGCTGAAGATAGAAAATAAATAAGATAAATAAAATATAAATAAATAATATAATATAATATATATATATATATATATATATATATATATATATATATATATATATATATATATATATATATATATATACACACACAATAGCTTTTCCAGTCATATATCGTCTTCCCTTTTCCACCTCTTTCCTCCTGCCCTTTCTTTTCCCCTCCCTTCTCCCCACCAACTCATTTCAGATCTTTTTACCCCGCAAATCTCCCCTAGTCCCAGAGATTTCCTCTCTATTGATTACTTTTTTTTCCCTTTCTACTTCCTCACACTTCCCCCACTACACTCTATCATCCCTTACACCATCTCTCCCTCACCCCTCACTCTCTCCTCACCCTCATCTCTACCTACCCTCACTTCCCTCACTCCTCACCCTCACCCCTCACTCTCTCCCTCACCCCTCACTCTCTCCCTCACCCCTCACTCTCTCCCTCACCCCTCACTCTCTCCCTCACCCCTCACTCTCTCCCTCACCCCTCACTCTCTACCTCACCCCTCACTCTCTACCTCACCCCTCATTCTCTCTCCCTCGTCCCTCACTGTCTCTCGTGGCTCTGTAGGTAACGCTCTCGCTTCACACACTGAGTGTCCGTGGTTCGATTCTAGGCACGGGTGGAAACGTTTGGCATGTTTCTTTACACCTGCTGTTCACCTAGCAGTAAGTAGGTACCTTGGTGTTAGTGGACTGGTGTGGGTGGCAAGATTGATGGACCACAATGGAAATAAGACAGTTCTCGATGACGCACTAACTTTCTTGGGTTATCCTAAGTGGCTAATCCTCCCCACCTCGGGTTATCTTGGGTGGCTAGCCTTCCCTACCCCAGATTATTTTGGGTGGCTAACCCTCCCTACCCCGGGTTATCCTCGGTGGCTAACCCTCCCCCAGGGTTAAAAATCCCAATAAAACTTTTATCTTTACTTACTGCCCCTATTCACCTAGCAGTATCTTGGTACCTTATTGCCCCTGTTCACCTAGCGGTCAGTAGGTGATTACTTACTGCCTCTGATATCTAAGTAATAAGTAGGTACCTTACTGCCTCTCTTCACCTAGTAGTAAGTAGGTACTTCACTGCCCCTGTTAATCTAGCAGTAAGCAGGTACCTTACTGTCCCTGTTCACCTAGCAGTACGTATGCACTTTCCCTACTGTCCCTGTTCACCTAGTACTAAGTAGGTACCTGTTAGGAGACTGGTGTGGGTCACATCCTGGGGAAGAGGATTAGAAAAACCCAAGGGAAATAAGCTAAACAGTCTTAGGATGTGGCTTCACTGGTTTATCCTGGGTTACTATCTTACTATCCCTCTGGGTTGATTTGTTTTGATTTGATTTGAGTAATCCCGTAGCTCGATCTCATGCGCACTCAGCTCACACACTGAGGTCCGGAGTTCGAATCTTCTCAGGTACGGTTGGAAAACATTAGGAACGTGTTTCCATAAGACACCTGCTGTCCCTGTCTCTGGTCACCCATCAGTGTAAAATGGGTACCTGGGTGTTAGTCAGATTCAGATTATTTTATTTCTCTGTAAAGATTATACAATGTGTGTTTTACATATATAAGACAATAATTACAAAGATGGCCATTAGCATGCTTAGCATGCCTGGGCATGCTAGGCATTTCAGGCAGACTACTACTAGTTTTTAATCTATATTACAAATTACAAATGAATACAAATTCTAAATGATTAAATAGATTACAATAGTGAGGTAGTCCAGAATATTTTGGGTCGCACCCTAGGACAAAACTGACCTAATTTGCCCGAAATGCTCAGCATAACAAGCGACTTTCTATATAGTAGTATGTTATTGATGTCAGCTAGGCCTGTATACCATGTACATGTACTTGTAGTAAATAAAGATATATAGTCTTCATATAAAGTATTAAACGACGTTTAACTAAGTTATCCAAAAAAATAAGTTTTCTTATATGTAATAGAAAACGAGAAAATATAATATATTGGGTAACCTTTATAAATTTTTCATTGTCGTTTCAAGAAGAAGAAGAAGAAGAAGAAGAAGAATTAAATAGTACTTTGGGCGACTAAAGTGATGTGTAATATGAGAAAATAAAATGCCAGAGGAGCCCTGATGGACGCCTACTGACCCACACTATATTTGCAGTTTACCTTATCATATCTTATCTTATCTTGTTCTAGAATGACGTGGACGATGGGCCCGGCCAGGGCAAACCTGCCACTAGTCTCTGTAATTTAACAGCTGAGAATTATTAAGTTTAGATGCATGTTGTTGTAGATTCACCGGTACATCCGGCCCGGTGTAAATTAACCACCAGGTTAACCTGAAAAAGTCAGACAATGCGAGTTATTTCCATTGGTGTCCCTGGAACACCTTCCCCGTGCAGGGAATCGAACCCCGGACCACGCAGGTGACCACCACGTAATATATATATATATATAAAGAAAGAAAAAAAAGAGAGAGAGAGAGAGAGAGAGAGAGAGAGAGAGAGAGAGAGAGAGAATCCATCTTGCATCACCTGTGTATATATACACTGCCCAATATATACCTCCCAGAGTATATACACTGAGAGATACCATCTTGATGTAGGTGAAGTTGTGAATGATGTAGTACACTGTAACTATGGTGTATATTGGGCAATACTGTGAGTCACGGTCATCTCACTGTAACTATGGTGTATATTGGGCAATACTGTGAGTCACGGTCATGACTTACTCCTGAGTCAGTTTGATAATTAAATCTACGTATTTAATCATATATAGTTCCCATCGTATTGTATTCACTTAACTGTCGAATCTCAGCTCCAGGCCCGCCTCTCTCCTGGCTGATACTGGTTTCACTTTCTCCTGGTTGCGTGAGCCCTGCCATACCTATTCTTAAAGCTATGTATGGATTTTGCCTCTATCACTGTGCTGTCTAGGTAATTCCACTTCCTGACCACTCTAAGGCTAAAGAAGTATTTCCTAATATTCCTATGGCTCATCTGTACTTTTAACTTCCAGCTGTGACCTCGTTTATCTGAGATCCGCCTCACAGACTCTCCCTCTCCACTCTGTCCATTCCTCTCAGTATTTTGTACGTCATAAACATGTCACCTTTGGTTCTTCCGTCCAACAGCAACAGCCTAATTGACCAGGCAAGCACCAGACGAGCCTGTCCCATGGCCTGGCTCCAGGAGTGGAAAGACTCTCGGAACTCCTCAAAGGTATGTCAAAGGCATAGCTCCTCCTCAGTGTTTAAAAAATCTGTGTCCACATATTTGTTATAGTCACGTACGATTGTGTATGATAGTTTAAATAGAAGAAGACCTCCCCTCCTTCCCCTCACTATCTACACCACGTCCCCTCCTTCCCCTCACTATCTACACCACCTCCCCTTCTTCCCCTCACTATCTACACCACCTCCTCCTTCCCTCACTATCTACACCACCTCCCTCCTTCCCCCTCACTATCTACACCACCTCCCTCCTTCCCTCACTAACTACACCACCTCCCCTCCTTCCCCTCACTATCTACACCACCTCCCCTCCTTCCCCTCACTATCTACACCACCTCCCCTCCTTCCCCTCACTATCTACACCACCTCCCTCCTTCCCTCACTAACTACACCACCTCCCCTCCTTCCCCTCACTAACTACACCACCTCCCCACCTTCCCTCACTAACTACACCACCTCCCTCCTTCCCTCACTAACTACACCACCTCCCACCTTCCCCTCACTAACTACACCACCTCCCTCCTTCCCCTCACTAACTACACCACCTCCCCACCTTCCCCTCACTAACTACACCACCTCCCTCCTTCCCTCACTAACTACACCACCTCCCTCCTTCCCTCACTAACTACACCACCTCCCCACCTTCCCTCACTAACTACACCACCTCCCCTCCTTCCCCTCACTAACTACACCACTCCCCACCTTCCCTTACTAACTACACCACCTCCCCTCCTTCCCCTCACTAACTACACCACCTCCCCACCTTCCCCTCACTAACTACACCACCTCCCCTCCTTCCCCTCACTAACTACACCACCTCCTTACCTTCCCTCACTAACTGCCACAACACCTTCCCTCCTTCCCTCACTAACTACACCACCTCCCTCCTTCCCTCACTAACTACACCACCTCCCCTCCTTCCCTCACTAACTACACCACCTCCCTCCTTCCCCTCACTAACTACACCACCTCCCCACCTTCCCTCACTAACTACACCACCTCCCTCCTTCCCCTCACTAACTACACCACCTCTCCTCCTTCCCCTCACTAACTACACCACCTCCCCACCTTCCCCTCACTAACTACACCACCTCCCTTCCTTCCCCTCACTAACTACACCACCTCCCCTCCACACTACCTGGCTAAGTGACATATATGTAATTACCTCTTATTAACCAGCAATTAATTGATCTTCCATTAGAAAAGAATATCTGAGAACTGAGTCATGGTTTTAAAACTGATGATTAACCAGCTCGGTCCATTAGGGGTTCACATAGGTTTAAATGGAGTGCTGTCAACAATAGTCAAGAATAGATGGGTTGAAAAACAAATGTTTATTGATGTGCATCAACTACTCGGTGACAGGTAGTAAGTCACCAAAAAAGGTCAAACATTAAATAAAGTAAGCTAACTTTGCTTTGTTGAGGTTAGTTAAAGTCAGGCGTAGAGCAGGATACGTTGAGTTAGCTTTAGTATTACGAACACAGGTAAGAATGGCCTGAGACCTGGTTGCAATGGGTATTGGAGCAAACACAACTCACCAATAGACTATAATGTATATTTGCCTTCACCAGATATATACAGGTATGTACAATATGTACAGATAGAATAGTAAGTGTACAACATGGTGACAGATGGCAAAGCAGAAGCCAAAGAGTGCGCGCCGTGCTCAACCAGCAGGTAGGCAAGTCTGCCAGTGCTTACCGCAAGTGAATCACGTTGCTTCAGCCTTGGCGGGCTTGCCTATGATTGGTCAATGAACCAAGATATGTACTGATTTAACGACGGGTACCCTATTGATCGTTAAACCCTTAGCACCCGGTTCACTGGTTGGGAGGCAGCCTATATGGGAGTGTCACATACCCCGAATAAATTGTAACGTACTCTTTACATGCCACATTTAGTTAGGTTAAACTAATTTAGATTAGGTTTCAGGTTCTCTGGCTCTTCCTTTCCCCTTCCCCTTGTGACTTGTTACTAGATTCGACCGCACATGGGACATTAAGGCTGTGCTTCACATGTGAACTAAAAGCTTGTTCTACAACGGGGTTTAATTCTCAGTCCCAGACAGTTCTTGGTGACGTACCTTCTCCTGAATCTCTGTGTGAGGTTGATATCTAAAAAATGAAAAGGAAACAGACGGAAGAGGAGAGTGAGAGGCGTCATGTAGACCTGAATGGACTTCAGGAGTGATTACGCGTAAATGGTAAGCTTATTTAGGCACAGGTACACATAAATACAATTATCATACATAGTGTAAATTACCCAGAATGACCCACAAATGTCAGACAAAGTGACTTATTTCCATGTTGAAGGTAACGACCATCTCCATGAGGCAGTGATACAGTCGAAGCAGACTTTACATACGAGATCAAACGCTACTTGCATAGTATAGAGGGCCCCAGGAGCTGGAGTCCCACCTCACAAACTCAAGTTGGAGTTTGCACACATACACACACGCACAAACAAGCCAAACAAATTTACAACAACCATCAATAAAGTTGCAAATTGCACGATGCAGCAGTTATTTCTAATTGTTATGGCTCATTCAACAACTGAATCAACTCATACATTATAGAGACGAGTGGATCCAGCGTATGACCTAGTGGCAGCACGGTGCTTCACCCACACAGACTTACAAAGTACAGAGACAAGTACTGCTGGAGTGTCTAATGTTTTATGTCGGGTATTTAATTAATCAATACACGCGGCGGTGGAAGCTCGCCTTCAAGAGAAGGCAGAACAAATGCAGTCAGGCAACACCGACACATACCAGCTCCTCCTGCCGGACCAGACCAGCTGACCCGGCGCCTCTAGTGAGACCAGGCCAGCAGACCCAGCACCTCTAGTAAGACCAATCCACCGGACCCAGCACCTCTAGTGAGACCAATCCAACGGACCCACACCTCTAGCAAGACCAATCAACGGATCCAGAACCTCTAGTCAGATCAATCCAACGGACCCAGCACCTTCAGTGAGACCAATCCACCAGACCTAGCACCGCTAGTGAGACCAAACCAACGGGTTCAGCAGATACAAGCTAGTCATCTAAACTGTAGTGTGAGTTATTCCAGCCACTTGTACCCTTGTACTCATGTACACTTGTACTCTAGGATTTGTACTCTTGAAGTCATGCACGCGATGTATATTCCCTTCACTTTACTACCCTTCCCTCAAACACAGATAATACACAATAGTTCTTAATTTAGACGAAAGTAGATTGTCCTTATCAGCAGATAGCCTAAACTTGAAGTTCAAAGTCCTGTTGCTATCTGTCTTGCCCATGTACTCTCATGAGTACTGAGGCCAGTTCTTGAAGTATTAAGGGAGGTGGGAGATAAGTTTTTGTATTGACTAACGAAACGTTGTGATAACGTTCTGAGCAGAGCGAAATGTTGTCAGGATAAATTGTTCTGCAGCTTTTGTGCTTCTCTTAATTTAAGATATTTTTTTTTCAATAAACTTCGTTCTAGGAATGGTGTGGGAAGATGTCACAAAGGTATACGTCACAACAGTAAAGGTTTCAAAGGAAGACGTGACAGTAGTAGATGTCACACAGTAGAAGTCATAACGGAAGATGTCACAAGGGAAGATGTCACAAGGGAAGATGTCACAAGGGAAGATGTCACAAGGGAAGATGTCACAAGGGAAGATGTCACAAGGGAAGATGTCACAAGGGAAGATGAGGGCGTGGGAGGACGTGCCGGAGGGGTCCTGGACACCAGCACCCATCTACACATACATAAGACCCTTCACCGTGTTATCCTGCATCCTGGGGCTCCTTCCTTTACCCTCCACCTACAGCAGGGATGGTCCCGGACCCTTCAAGTGAGTCCTTCACTCCTTCATCCTCCTTCCCTTCCATTCAAAACACTGATTCTTAACCAAAACACAGGTACCTAATTATTCTAAGTAGATAGCCATGGTTTTCTACTGTCTGTCTTTCATATGTACTCCTTTTGTAACTCTCCCTCTCCCTCCTTTTGTAACTCTCCCTCTCCCTCCTTTTGTAACTCTCCCTCTCCCTCCTTTTGTAACTCTCCCTCTCCCTTATATCGTAACTCTTCTTTTTCTTTCTCTCCCTAATTCCCTGTCTTCTCTTCCTCCTTCCCTCCCTTCTGAAGTGTGATAGACCTAGGGATCTGGAAGTGGGAGTCATATTCACTCCATTCTCCTCCATCAGGAGTGTGATAGACTCGTATTAAGGTACAACTTCATTAATATTTACATTGGATTACCGGTGACAATAATAATATGACAGATTTATGCTTAAGCAGCCTGTTGCTGCTGGTAATGTGCATGTATGACGTATGACTTAACTGAGTTAACCTGGTGAGATTGAGGAATTATTAATCTCTCTCTCTCTCTCTCTCTCTCTCTCTCTCTCTCTCTCTCTCTCTCTCTCTCTCTCTCTCAGGTGGTGTTCATGGGTACACCTGTACACCTTGGTTGTTCACCTGTTCTTCAGTACAAGCCTTTTATTTCCCCTGAACGGTAAGTGAACACACAGTAGATTATTATCATTATTATTATTATTATTATTATTATTATTATTATTATTATTATTATTATTATTATTATTATTATTATTATTATTATTATTATTATCATCATTATTACTAAATCCATATAGCACCTGGTGAATGATCGGAATTTATAATATTTTGGCAGTAATTTAGAGGAAGGTTGCTCCAGATCCTTGGATGTAGAGCCCTTCACCAGCAGGAGCATTCGGTTCTGCTTTCAGAAACTATTAATTGCTCGACATCCTTCCCTTAGGTTTCCAGTGAACATCCTCCCCTTAGGTTTCCAGTGAACATCCTCCCCTTAGGTTTCCAGTGGACATCCTTCCCTTAGGTTTCCAGTGGACATCCTCCCCTTAGGTTTCCAGTGAACATCCTTCCCTTAGGTTTCCAGTGAACATCCTTCCCTTAGGTTTCCAGTGGACATCCTCCCCTTAGGTTTCCAGTGGACATCCTCCCCTTAGGTTTCCAGTGAACATCCTCCCCTTAGGTTTCCAGTGAACATCCTCCCCTTAGGTTTCCAGTGAACACCCTCCCTGATAATTTCACCCTCTTTTTTTTTGTATGTGTGTGTGTGTGTGTGTGTGTGTGTGTGTGTGTGTGTGTACGTGCTATCAGGTCTTCACGACACCATGAAGGGACAAATAATGATTGACATAATGTTGAACAAGGTGTTCTCCCTGCTCTCCATCGTGACTTCCCTCATCGTCATTATCCTGGTCCACCCGGGAGCCTCCGCCATGGGTCGACTCTACCTCCAGCTGAGGGTAAGTTGACCTGTTCTGACTCAGTTCTACCTCAGGACACGTTCTAGTTGTCTGATAATGGCACTGGTGGGCGAAACGTTTCATAATCAAGTAAACCACAGAGCGGGTGAGAATTGAACCCATGACAAGTTAGTCGTAAAACTCCAGGCCAGTGTGTAAACCATGGGTTCAATCTCCACCCATTCCATTGGTTTTTTCTTCAATTACGTTATTACGATTTCGTAAGTCATTATACCCAAGTGTTGTACAAGTGTCTCATTTGCCCAACTATACACTGTATGAATATACTCTCAACTGCAAGCTTACTATGAGGTGTATAATGAGGCGGACTGACTAGGATCTTGCAGTATCAAAGACTTGTAGAAGCGAAAACTTTGGGCAGCTTGAAAAACAGGTTGGATGAATTTGACCTGCCTAGTATGGGCCAATAAACCTGTGGCAGTGCTTCCCCGCTCTTGTCCTTATATTCTCTTCTGTTTAGGAAGAGAACTGTGAGAATTCTCTGCGTCCTCAGGTACTGACCAGACAAACAGAATTATTAAATCAATTATTAACTATTCCCTGGGGTATCCTGACAGCTTACAGTTATACAATATAAGATGGCATAGCTAATTTATGTTAATTATGTAAAGACAACCATGAAAAAAACAATAAATATAAAAGAAAGTTAGCAGCAGGTTTAGAAAGACATGTAAGTAAACACTAGGATATGTTTATTACAATATATTACGATCCTGAGACTTTGATTACTTCTTACAGTTACACACAGATCAAACAATGACGTTTTCTGTATATAGGGACTCATTATCTCGTCTTCTTTTGTATATATTTTTACAATCTTCAGATTATGTCCTTGTGTTGTATTGATAAAGCCGTCTACAAAGAAAAGATGCAGAGATATTGTACATGTGTGTACTTCATCAATGGAGAGTGTAGTCACATAACACAAGCCATCACATACCTTCATTTTTTTCATTTTTTACTTCGTCTTGGACTGTGGTCTCAAGGCTCTAGCTGTCCTCAACCCTCCCACTGAACACTCCACCAAGCAGTTGCTAGTGCTCTTTTATGGGGGATGTTATTACATAAATGGTTTTGGAAAACTGGAAAGTTGTTGAGTGAGAAATCAGGGAACGAGGTTGGTGCTGGAACCCATGACGAGTGTTAAAACTCACAGACCAGTGGGCTAACCACAAGTTCCATGATTTATTTCCAATCATGTTATTATGTTTTCGTGAGTCATGATGAGTGAGACAATCAGACTGGATCACATCTGATTGTCTCCTATTCCTCGGGAGCTGTGTGACCCCCTTACGGACTTGCCGCTTCCCCGTGAATATATATCACAGTCTGAATCTGTATCTTTGCAGAAGGTGGATACTTTGATTCCTTACGATGCTGGTGAGGCCCCGGGGGAGAAGGATCAGATCGGCTGGTACCTGCGCCATCAGGGGATGCTGCTGCTAACCACCATGGCACTCCTGAACGTGTCAGGAATTCTGATGATTCTCCAGTCCAAGGTGATGAAAAATCCCATCAGTGTAATGTTTTTATTTACTGCGATCTTCAACTCCAGCATCAACTCCTTGATGCTGAGTTTTCCTCTGCTTCACGCCACGGGGCTCTGCTACTCTGTGTCTGCGTTATACATGCGTCTCAACGCCTGGCTGCGGTGTCTGCCCTTCAAGCAGTCGTTAAAAGCCCTTCACAGCATTCCTGCTCACCTACATCGTTGTGACCCCTTCAACGTCCCTACCAATGTTCAACGTTGTGACCACTTCAACGTCCCTACCAATGTTCAACGTTGTGACCTGTTTAGTGTCCCTATTAATGTTCATCGTTATGACCCTTTCAGTGTGCCTACCAATGTTCAACGTTGTAAACCCTTCATCGTCTCCCGTGTCAAGGTTTGTAATACTGTGATCTGTACGTTGTTTTTCTCTCTAGTTATTGATAACGAGTAGAGGTGTACTCACCTAATTGTGGTTGCAGGGGTCGAGACTCAGCTCCTGGCCCCTGGTGTGTGTGTGTGTGTGTGTGTGTGTGTGTGTGTGTGTGTGTCTACTCGGATATATTTACAATAGTTGATTCATAGCTCCCGTCCCCCTCCTTTTTAATTATATTCACTGGAATGCGCTAAATCAGCATGGGTGACTCAGCGCCTGGGACATGATGAATAGTCAGGTTTCATGCGAGGAATAGGAGTGCAGTTCCAACTCCTTGGAACAAGAGCCCTTTTGAAACATCCTCTGACTTAAAAAAAATCCCTCAATCAGAATGTCTTAAAAATCTTTATGGTCACCGAAAATATTGATGAAATACAAATTTTTGCCAAAAATTTATATAAATTGGACCAAAGTGTCACAAAATCTGTAGAAGAAATTAAAAAAAAATCAAGTTTGAAAAGTCTTTAATTTTGTTTTAAATCTCTGAAAGAATAAGAAAAAATGTATTCGAGTTAAAATTTTGGGATTTCCTAAAAAAAAATCTTTCTCCTGACCCTCGTGTGACGTCACCACACACACACACACACACACACACACACGAGGAGAGGTTAAGGGAAATCGACCTGACGACACTGGAGGACAGGAGAGATAGGGGGGACATGATAACGACATATAAGATACTGAGAGGAATTGACAAGGTGGATAGAGACAGAATGTTCCAAAGATGGGACACAGCAACAAGGGGACACAGTTGGAAGTTGAAGACTCAGATGAATCACAGGGATGTTAGGAAGTATTTCTTCAGTCACAGAGTGGTCAGGAAGTGGAATAGTTTAGGAAGCGATGTAGTGGAGGCAGGTTCCATACACCGCTTTAAGAAGAGGTATGATAAAGCTCATGGCGCAGGGAGAGTGACCCAGTAGCGGCCAGTGAAGAGGCGGGGCCAGGAGCTATGTCTCGACCCCTGCAACCACAACCACAACTAGGTGAGTACACACGCGCGCACACACACACGCACACACACAGCTCATGGAGCAGGGAGAGAGAGGACATAGTAGCAATCAGTGAAGAGGCGGGGCCAGGAGCTATGAATCGACCCCTGCAACCACAAATAGGTGAGTACACACACACACACAGCCCCGGTGGTCTGGTGGGTAAAGCTCTTGCTTCACGCACGGAGGGCCCGAGTTCAATTCCCGGCCGGGCGGAAACATTTCGAAGTGTTTCCTTACACACACACACACAACAGGCCTAGTGTCTAATCGACATGTGCCTAGGACAAAATGGTAACTAACACACACACTACGTCACACAGGCAGAGCATAAGCAAGTCGACGAAGATTGGGAAGGAGAGACGAAAGGAAGAGAAGGAGAGACGGAAGGAAGGGAAGGAGAGACGAAAGGAAGAGAAGGAGAGACGGAAGGAAGAGAAGGAGAGGCCAATAGTCTCCTGGAGGAGGTAGAGACGTGTCGACAGATACAAGGTATCCTGGGCAGCCTCTGTGTGGAGGTGTCGTCAGCCATGACACCTTCACTCTTAGTGGTCACCCCCACCATCTTCCTCCAGTCTTGTTATATGTTGTACCATGTGAGTCACTGGACGCCTCTACCCTGTGTTGTACCACCCTGTGTTGTACCACTGTGACGTATGTCACACACCCATACAGACATACCCTCCCCCCCCCCGACCAGTGAACCAGGTGCTAAGAGTAAAACGAGTAGGGCTCTTCCCCTCCCTCTCGTTATGTTAGCACCTTGGTTCAACCAGCCAATGACAAGGAAGTCCACCAAAGTTGTGAAGCGATGTGGTACACTCGTGAATCAACACTGACAGACAGACTTACCTCCAAGTCTGGTCGAAGACTGTTCTCACTGTGTCTTTTGCATGCATTACCTTTTTGTACATGTCCTCTGTAAATATTGTTCATATATTGCCTGCTCTTTGGTGAAGTAAATGTAAGTATTTATACTCTGCTGTCTTTTTGCTCGTTCCTACGTGGTTATCGTGCTACAACCAGGTGTGCAGGCCACTAGGCTACACCAGTGTTCGTAATAACCACCATGTGTTATACTACCATGGGAGTCAGTGTACGTATCAATCATGTGTTGTACCACCATGTATTGTACCACCGTGCGTTGTACCACCATGTGAGTCAGTGGGAACGAAACTGAAGTGCGAAATTTTAAAATGAGAACTCTTAAAAACAAGAGAATACTGCCAGGAGGAAAATTGGTTCAACTCTTAATAATTTCGTCGAAATTACAAATTTTCACCTAAGTAGTCCGCACCCACACACTTGTATCTCTCTCAAGTTTAGATGTTGATACTCTGTGTGTTGCAACAATGATCAATAATGCAATATACCTCGACCAGGTTTACCCCGAGCAGGGCGAAGATGACCTTCTGCACGTCGTCAACCTCCTCCTGTTCTCCCTGGGTCTTCTTCTGGCTGTCTATCTCCTCTCTGCTGCTGTCGACTATCTCCGAGTACAGGTAAATGAGTCCTTCATTGATTTCTTACTGGCACCAACATCTTACATTGTTAGGAACCACATACACACCAATAGGGCCCACATGCACCAGTAGGGACCACATACACATATCAATAGGGACCACAGACACACCAATAGGGGCCACATACATATACACTAACAGGACCACATAAACACATCACATTCACTAGCATATCCTCCATCTCACCAGACTATAACACTGCCGTGCATCTAACCTCCCTTTCTGTTCACTCTGGTTTCGTGCAGCACGAGAGGACAAGTGAACTCGTACACAGGTTTCGTGCTGACTCTGGTAGGGTAAACACAACATGGCTGTCCTCCGTACAGCTGTTCTCACTCCAGTTGCTCCATTCATCACCCCAGTTCAGAGTTGCTGGCTTCTTCTCCATCGACAGGAGTTTCTTGTTAGCGGTGAGTTTCGTAGTGACGTGGTCGTGCGATGTACAAATGCGACGGAGCTTACGACGGCGTTTTCGGACCGAAACGTCGTCGTAAGCTCCTCTTTCCTATGTGCGGGTTATCAGGCAAAGTGACTTATTTCTATTGGGGTCCTTGATGTTATTGCCTCTCGTTGTGTTGCTTCAAGTCTCGTTTCTCTTCCCCCCGCTTCGTCTCCTCCATCTCTCCTCAGCAGTAACTATTCTGTATCTGTGTTCTTGCAGATGATAGGTAACTTAGCGACCTACCTGGTGATCCTGCTCCAGTTTAAAGACGACAACAGTGCCAACTGCAGTGCCGCAACGAAGGGTGCCAACTCTACCATCGTCTAGATAACACCTGCTAGAAGATCGAAGCACCAGCTCTTCTAGCTATTAACACCATCTGCAGCATCACCTGGGGGCATCATCTACAGCACCACCAGGGGGCACCATCTGCGGCACCACCTGGAATAACAACACCACTCTAATCTCACACTCGCTCCCAGGTTGCATGTAGCTGGGTATAAGAACATAAGAAAGAAGGAACACTGCAGCAGGCCTACTGGCCCATGCGAGGCAGGTCCAAGTCTCCCACCGGCTTAAGCCAATGCCCCGACCCAGCCAGGTCAGGTTACATTCACTTAAGGAAGGAGCACGGCATCTGACCTAGTAGCACAAACTAGTCAGGTACAACTCACACCCACCCGCACCCACTCACCCACTCACTCACCCACGTTTGGCGAGGCTAGTAGTGTACCCACAGACGAAGCTGAGCCGTCCAGTTTAATAGTAAATGATCTCAGCTGCATAATACTGCTGAGACTGACCTCTTTTTGCGTTCGCTGCTTTACAACACACTTGCCCTTCAAGCCTCGCAACGGATGAGGGTTTGCACCCATTGCAAGTGAGTGATAAGACTCCAGGCCAGTGGGTTAACCATTGGGGTAGCTGGCTCTAATAAGATTCGTCCAACTAGGCACTAGCCTTTCAGCACGAAGAGAGGACATTAAACTGTAAGCTCAGCACTGACAGATTCCTAGCACTATGCTGTGCTAAGGCTGATGGTTCTCACGGCTTGCAACAGACAGTCACAGGCAAATCAACAGAACCTCGTGATATCAAGGACAGTGGTGATGATGATGATATTGATGATGAGGAGGCCACAAAAGCTGTCAGTTGTACGAGATGCGACTGATGCTTTCATCAAGTACACTGACCTCGGTTAGGTAAGATTTGTCAGGAAACAGGACAAGTGTTTCCTGACGCGAGTCTTAAGTCATATGATGACCCACAGCTGGAGCTTTTGGTCAATTGACCGAGGCCTTCCACTGGCTTACCCCTCCACCCCTTTAAAAATTAAGGTTATAATCAATTGCACTGACCTCACTGACACCAGTGAAGGCCACATTATCCACACTTATGACTTCTCAGAGAAAGTAACGTAAGGAAGCAGCAACAAGATGGTGAAGAACTGAAGCTGGAGACATTCTTTGAACCTGTTCCTCTCTCAACATCTGCGTCTGCTCAGCCCTCCATGACTTCTCAACTGTCTACAATCTCAGTCCTCTACGTCTTGTACATCTCAGCCATCTACATTATCTCAGCCATCTACACCTCAGCCTCTGCATCTTCCCAGCCTTCTACATCTCAGGATTTAACATTATTTTCACCAGCAAAGCTTTACAGCTCCTCTGACTCAGAATAAAGATTAAGTCACCATTATTGATGACAGCAGTTTACACCTCATCTCTCCACCACCAGAGAGTAAGAAAAATTAAAGAAAAATTACTGCAAATTACATAGAGTTCTATAAAATTATTATACAGTACAATACTGTAGCACTACAGGTTACAATACCCGTGTTCTTAGTGTCCGGTTGTCTTCTGCAATAGCGGACTAAGTCCGCTATTGCAGAAGACAACCGGACATTCATGATATATTAATTTCATTAATCGGGAGTTGCTGACAGTCAGCAGTATTGTTCTCTGTATATATGCTGAACAATCACTGTGGAAAAAAAATAGTGAAATTCCAAGCGCTTTCGTGATTTCTCACATTATCAAGGACCTGTAAAAATAAAAGATCAACAGAAAGGCATATAAGGACGAGATTACACTTCGCGGTCAACTTACAATACCTGACCTATTTAATAATGATGTAGGTAGGTAGTCAAGAACCTGTCCTAAACCTACACGAATAATACAGTGCCTGGGATTAAGATTAAGAATTCTTCAGTATAATTATAATCATATTTCAGTAATATAATATATTATATATTTTTAATATATGTTCTGTGGAGCCTAATGTATGTATTAATAGTTCATTACAAGTGATGGCTGGCTGGTTAAATGGGTTTAAATCCTATCTACTACACGAGGGTTATGATTGCATAACAGTTGTTCACTCTCAGTGTATAAACACTGAGAGTATATCTCTCAGTGTATAAACAGAGAGATATACACCTATCGGTGTATATTTCTTTTTTTACATAGGTGAGTTGCAAGTCCCCTGACCTCACCTTGGGGACATCAGTCACCTCGCTGGGGAGAATGTCAGAATGAATCTGGGGATAAACAATGCTAGTTACTGGGGATATACAAAGCCAGTTACTGGGGATATACAAAGCCAGTTACTGGGGATATTCAAAGCCAGTTACTGGGGATATAAAAAGCCAGTTACTGGGGATATACAAAGCCAGTTACTGGGGATATACAAAGCCAGTTACTGGGGATATACAAAGCCAGTTACTGGGGATATACAAAGCCAGTTACTGGGGATATACAAAGCCAGTTACTGGGGATATTCAAAGCCAGTTACTGGGGATATTCAAAGCCAGTTACTGGGGATATTCAAAGCCAGTTACTGGGGATATTCAAAGCCAGTTACTGGGGATATACAAAGCCAGTTACTGGGGATATACAAAGCCAGTTACTTGCTGAAGGAAAGACTCTCTTAACAGAATAAGCTTTTATTATCCCAATAAAAGTCAACAAAAACGTGTCTTTTCTTCATTACTGTCTACAGTGCGCCATATGGATGATTAGACATGACTCATAAAATCTCAATGACACGACTACAAACAAACCACAGAACGGATAGGGATGAAACCCGCGGCAGGTTCGATTTCCCGTCCGTTCTGTGATTTTTCTGTGACTTGCTATCATGTCTTCTAACACAATCTTCTCCCATAGTGTTCTCTATATAATTTTCAACAATTTCGACTATTTTCACACCGACAGCCGTACCGTCAACACTCTAGCTGACATGATTCTTGGATCGGGGGTTCACTTGCTCAAGAAGAAGTGTGGTGTGAGACGTGGCTAAGGAATGTTTGCCGTGTGAAAGGAATAAAGTATGTTGTGGCTAATGTCTGGCTGTCTTCCACTACGAATTTCGGGCATATTGCTCATGTAAGTAATGGTTTATTTTGCTTCCCTCCGACGGTCTCCGCTCTATTTTGATTTGAGGAAGTTGGTCTCCTCTTCCGATGGTTTTTATCCATCGCCTTCCTGTTTTGTATTCAGGAAGTTGGCCTCCTC
This sequence comes from Cherax destructor, assembly GCA_009830355.1. Lineage (NCBI taxonomy): Eukaryota > Metazoa > Arthropoda > Malacostraca > Decapoda > Parastacidae > Cherax > Cherax destructor. Next base: position 128,590 of record WNWK01000416.1, on the reverse strand, counting down.
TTCTTATGGTCTCCATCTATCATCTTCCTTCTTTGTCTTCGGGAAGTTGATCTCCTCTTCCTACGGTCTCCATCTATCGCCTTTAGGAAGTTGGTCTCCTCTTCCTATGGACTCTGTTCCTCAGTCTCCTCCTTTGTCTTCAGGAAGCTGGTCTCTTCTCCCGACGGTCTCTGACCCTCGACCTCCTCCTTCTCCTGGTAGTTCCAAGGTTGGATCTCCGTGGTGCCGAAGACCACAAACACCAACCAGGAGGTGATATACATGACAGCCGTCAGCCAGAATACAGACTGCCACTCCTTCAGACTCTGACGAAGGTAAATAAGGTAAGTATATTTAGGCACAGGTACACATAACTATAATTATCAAACATAGTATACATTACCTAGGATAATCCAAACAAGTCAGAGTGACTTATTTTCATACATAAGGCTTTGGTGAGAGCAAATAAATGCTCATGAGGGTATATATCAATACGTAATGAAGTAATGGTAGTACACAGGTAACAAACATGAAGCGTCATGGAACATAAATAGGGTATATAAATTCTACTGAGGTAATAAAATATTGAGTGAATGAGGTAAACAAATGTGTTTGAGTTGAAAGAGGTAAACAAACGTGTATGAAGCTCTAAAGAGGTAAACAAGACGTGTATGAAGCTCTGAAAGAGTAAACAAGACGTGTATGAAGCTCTAAAGAGTAAACAAGACGTGTATGAAGCTCTGAAAGAAGTAAACAAGACGTGTATGAAGCTCTGAAAGAAGTAAACAAGACGTGTATGAAGCTCTGAAAGAAGTAAACAAGACGTGTATGAAGCTCTGAAAGAAGTAAACAAGACGTGTATGAAGCTCTGAAAGAAGTAAACAAGACGTGTATGAAGCTCTGAAAGAAGTAAACAAGACGTGTATGAAGCTCTGAAAGAAGTAAACAAGACGTGTATGAAGCTCTGAAAGAAGTAAACAAGACGTGTATGAAGCTCTGAAGAGAAAACAAGACGTGTATGGTTGAAGAAGTAAACAAGACGTGTATGAAGCTCTGAAAGAGTAAACAAGACGTGTATGAAGTTCTGAAAGAAGTAAACAAGACGTGTATGAAGCTCTGAAAGAAGTAAACAAGACGTGTATGAAGCTCTGAAAGAAGTAAACAAGACGTTTATGAAGCTCTGAAGGAAATAGAAGCTGCTCACTTGGTTGGGAGTCATGGCGCCCACAATCACAGGTACACACATTGACACCATGTAAGCCAGGGTGTTGCTAAGGCCCAGCAGAGTACCTGAAGGTATGACGAGCATTGGAAAATGGTATTGGTGATACCTACAAGGTGTGGAAGGAATGATAACACGATTACAAACAAGCCAGGGAACTGGTGTGGATTGAACTTGCAGCAAGTGAGTGGTAAAGCTCCAGGCCAGTGCGTTAACCACTGGGCCAGCTCCCTACATAAGATTCATAGGGAGGTTAGCATGGGCCACCACTGTGACCAGGAGTGAATCTACTATGAAACTAATGAAGCTTCAGGATCCCTAATCCCTGAAGGGCATCAGAAGCCACGTTAGTCGATATTACTTAAAAATTTGGGGTCTATGAGAAAGGGGTTGTGAAGGGGCCCCCCATAACAGTTCAGGTTTCAGGGCCCCAAAAATGTAGGTCCCCCTTTGACTGTGACCACAAATTCAAGTGTTTACAGATGACTCTTACTTTAGCCAGGTGGCCCAGTGGCTCACCCACTGGCCCCCAGTGTTACGACTCACTCGCCATGAGTTCGATCCCCACCCGTTCCGTGGCTCGTGTTAAGCGACACTTAATCTACAGATCACGACATTGATTACAGGCAACGTTTCGCCACCAATGGCTTCTTCAGTCCTCGTGGCGAAACGTTTCCTCTAATAAATGACCTGACCTGTACATAAGGTTTTCCTCCACATTAATATCAAAATTAAACTAACATAACAAAACTCAAAACAATAGTTTGAAAAATAATTTTTTTTAAACCTTTTCTTTTGTTCAGATAATTTATTACAATTTTTATAGCGAAGGATTTCATATATATATATATATATATATATATATATATATATATATATACATTTGAGGAGGACTTGCCTAGTATGGGCCAGTAGGCCTATGGAAGTGTAATATAATCACGTTAAAAGGCAATATTACTCTAGGCCTATTGAATAACCCTCACATAGAAGAGTGAAACTTTTGACGACGTTTCGGTCCGAAACGGACCATTAACAAGTCCTGTGTGTCTAGTTTTTGGTCGAAAAGTCGGACCGAAATGTCGTCATTCTTATATGTGCGGGTTATCTGTGTATTGTTCCAGTCACGATACTGTGCCTTTATTCTCCAAGCCTATTACCCCAGTATGCCTAGTAAGGGCCAGTAGGCCTGCTGCAGTGCTTTCTCTTCTTCCTTGATAATGTGAGAGGTCACGAAAGCGCTTGCAATATTTTTCACTGTTGGTTTATTACACATTAAGATATTACCTGTTGCTTGTGATTTTATTCCGACCTCAGGAAGGAGCGAAACGTCGCCCAAGTTTCCATCTCTAATTTGTAATTTAGTCGTGAATAAAAGCATCAAACTTGTCTCTAGAGTCAAAATTTTAATAGAAGGAACCCACCTGCAACATTGGGGGCAAGGTCGAGATGGTTAGCCAGGTGGCCCGAGCAGATGGCTCCACTGAAGGCAGTGCCAATGGGGAAGAGAGCCACTGCCAGCGTGGTGTTGCACCCCGCGTAACCCACCACCACCAGCACCACACCAGGCACCACCAGCGCTGCACCACACACACCACAGTTAAGATAAACTTCTTGGTAAAGCATCCTGATGTCCTAAGATGTCAGCCCTATTAATGAAGCTGGCAGATGGTATTAACCTTTGTAATATCTACTGACTAATCGAATTAGAAAGACACGTGAGCAAACTCTGGGACATATTTATTAGAGAACGTTTCGGTCCTGGGACTGATCAGTCCAGAGAATTCCCATAGGTCCCGACCATATGGACACAAGGACACAAGTGAGAACGTCTTTACTGGATACATACAATATAAATAATTTTTAAAATGGTGGAGGGGTAAGCCAGTGGAAGGCCTCAGTCAGATGACCAATAGCTTCAGTGGCGGGTCATCATATAATAATAATAATAATAATAATAATAATAATAATAATAATAATAATAATAATAATAATAATAATAATAATAATAATAATAATACAGACCATAGCTGATATCAATTACATACTACTATATAGAAAGCCCCTTGATATGCAGAACATTTCGGACAAATTAGGTCAATTTTGTCCCAGGACGCGACCCACACCAGTCGACTGACACCCAGGTACCTATTTTACTGCTATGTGAACTGGAACACTTGTGCCTTCCGTGTTCAGGGATCCCCTACAAGTTAACCTGGCTGGGTGGAGCACTGTGTGAGTCAGTCCATGTACCTGCCTGTCTGTCTCTTCCTGTGCTAGCATATATTCCTCACTTTTGGGGCCCTGAAGTTTGAACTGTTATGGGGGCCCCTTCACAACCCCTTCTCATAAAGTACACCCAAAATTTTTAAGCAATGTGGACTAAAGTCGTTTCTGGGGCCCCTCAGGGATTAGGGGCCCAGGAGGTTGAGCTTCATTAGTTGCAGAGTAGATCCGTCCCTGTTACTACTAATGTAATTTCATTGTTTATACTCATCCATTGCTTTATTTCTCTATAATGTAAAAATAATCTATCTTACTGTGGCCTGGTCACAGACCGGGCCGCGGGGGCGTCGACCCCCGAAACCCTCTCCAGGTATCCTTTTTTTTAACATTACGATCGTCTCCCACATAGGCTGGAGAACTCGACAGAGAAGAAACACTGTCACCATCACTCACTCCATCACTGTCTTAAATATCCCCACCCCTTCTTGCTCACGCAAGCCTGTGTGTGTGTGTGTGTGTACTCACCTAATTGTACTCACCTAATTATGGTTGCAGGGGTCGAGACTCAGCTCCTGGCCCCGCCTCTTCGCTGTCCGCTACTGGGTCTCTGCTCTCCCTGCTCCATGAGCTCTATCATACCTCGTCTTAAAACTATGTATGGTTCCTGCCTCCACTATATCTTTCTCTAGACTATTCCACTTCCTGACTACTCTTTGGCTGAAGAAATGCTTCCTAACATCCCTTTGACTCATCTGAGTCTTCAGCTTCCAGTTGTGTCCCCTTGTTTCTGTGTTCCCTCTCTGGAACATCCTGTCCCTGTCTACCTTGTCGATTCCCCGCAGTATTTTGTATGTCGTTATCATGTCTCCTCTGACCCTTCTTTCCTCCAGTGTTGTTAGTCCTATTTCCCTCAACCTTTCTTCATAGGACAGACCCCTGAGTTGTGGAACTAGCCTTGTCGCAAACCTTTGCACTTTCTCTAGTTTCTTTACGTGCTTGACCAGGTGTGGGTTCCAGACTGGTGCTGCATATTCTAGTATGGGCCTGACGTACACGGTGTACAGTGTCTTGAACGATTCCTTGTTTAGGTAACGGAACGCTAATCTTAGGTTTGCCAGTCGCCCATATGCTGCCGCAGTTATCTGGTTGATGTGTGCCTCCGGAGATGTACTTGGCGTTATACTCACCCCAAGGTCTTTCTCCTTTGCCGAGGTTTGTAGCCCTTGTCCACCTAGCCTGTACTCTGTCAGCGGTCTTCTTTGTCCTTCTCCGATCTTCATGACTTTGCATTTGGTGGGATTGAATTCGAGAAGCCAGTTGCTAGACCAGATGCCAAGCTTGTCCAGGTCTGTTTGAAGTCCTGCTTGGTCCTCTTCCGATGTGATTCTCCTCATTAATTTCACATCATCTGCGAACAGAGACACTTCTGAGTCTATCCCATCCGTCATGTCGTTTACATATACCAAGAATAACACTGGTCCTAGGACTGACCCCTGCGGTACGCCGCTCGTCACAGGCGCCCACTGTGATACCTCATGTGTGTGTGTGTGTGTGTGTACTCACCTAATTGTGGTTGCAGGGGTCGAGACTCAAATCCTGGCCCTGTCTCTCGCTGTCGCTACTGGTCTCTGCTCTCCCTGCTCCATGAGCTTTATCATACCTTGTCTTAAAACTATGTATGGTTCCTGCCTCTATATATCATTCTCTAGTCCATTCCACTTCCTGACTACTCCTGTGGCTGAAGAAATGTTTCTGACATCCCTTTGACTCATCTGAGTCTTCAGCTCCAGTTGTGTCCCCTTGTTTCTGTGTTCCCTGCTGAAACACCTGTGTGTGTGTGTGTGTGTGTGTGTGTGTGTGTGTGTGTGTGTGTGTGTGTGTGTGTGTGTGTGTGTGTGGCTATCTCACATAATGAAAAATAACGTTAGTGAAATACCAAGCGCTTTCGTGATTTCTGGCACGAAATCGCTTGGAATTTCACTCTTCATTTTATTTTGGTTATTCTGCAGACACACACATATATATATAGATATATAGAGATAGATATATACAGACACGTAGTAGCGAAGAGCTTCCTGGAGGTGTTGAGAGAGAGGTAATGTCTGGTGAGGAGCCAGTCACCTATCACCCCACACACTATACTCCCCAGGAATTGCGTCATGAACGGCAGGGCGGACAACAAGCCGTTCTGTGGAGTGAACGAGTGGATATATTAGCACGATGAGATATACAGGCCGTTCTGTGGAGTGAACGAGTGGGTATAATAGAACAAGAAAAGGGGCCGTTCTGCTACTCGCTTGGTTAATTGGGTTTAAATACTATCTACTACACGAGGGTTATTAAGGCTGCATGTCATAAGTTCACCACCAGTCAAGAATACATTAATACCTGAAATAGGAATTAATATATACTCCCAATGTATATATAATAAAAGATACACACCTGTCTAAGTATATACACTGATAGCTACCTCTCAAGAGTATATATATGAGTCGCTTACAAGCAAATTGATTCTCTGAACACTAATTAAAAGTATTTTCTGAAATCTCAATACTTTATGGAGGGAAAAAATACATTTTTCCTAATTTTTTATTTTTTTGTTAAGATTTTTCAGGCATTTATAAGTATTCATCCCTGTTTATCCCTGGTGAAGAGCTCTAGATCCAAGGATTTGGTGCTATCCTTTGTTTGGATCAAACATAATTACCTCTCGTTTCCCTAGCCACTTTAACCCCCTACGGGCTTAACGCTTCCTCAGTAATAATAAAGCAATTTCTATGTTATACTCCGAGAGGTGTATATATGCGTGTATATACACTGAGAATATACTTAAATTTAACTTTAAGTGTTAAAATGGTGTTGACTGGCGGTGCACAGGTAACCTGTAGCCTTAATGACCCTCGTGTAGTAGATAGGCTTTAAACCCCGTTAACCAGGCCACAATAGCAGTAGGTTCAGCCTGGGTGGGTTGGGTAGACAGAAACAAGTGTATAAACCCTCACCGTCCTTATTGAAAAGCCCAGGACACTGCTCATGTAGGTGGGCAGTTGTGTTAGTAGCAGGTTGAAGCCAAACATACTGCCTATGTGGGCGATGTGGGTAGCCCAGAGTGGCCCACTCTTCAAGATACTCCTCCAGGGGATCTTCATCGCCTGCGACAGGAGGAGGTAGATAAGACTGTAAAGAAGGAGCACTGTAGCAGGCCTACTGGCCCATGAGAATGGTATGGTGATATTGTAACAAGATGTGGAAAAAGACACTTATGTACAGGTCAGGACATTTATTAAATGAGACTTTTCGCCCCGAGTGGTTTCTTCAGTCCTAATACAACAATAACTGTGTGTTTGATTCGTCACGATCTGTCCTGACACGGGTCATAATCCTAAGATGACATGTCTGAGGATCTCGAAGAGATGTCGATCTAATTCACTTGTTCTGTAGCCGCGAACAGGGTATTGGTGTAGTCCCTGTGTGTTCCACGGCTACACATTTTATGTACAACAATGGGCTGAGGCCATCAGGCCTCCATCATTGTCTCTGTGTCCTGTGTTGGGTGGTCGGGTAAGCTTGCAAATAAACGCGTGGACTCTTGTCCGTCATACATACGTTCACGAAGGTCTTTATAATAGTTCTAAATGTCTCATTATATTCATCTGAGTCTATCAGGTCGCATATGATATAGGTGAAACACGTGATAGTCGATATCATTTGATGGGTCATGGGTAATACGGGATGTCCTGCTATGGTCCCCTGGGCTACAGTGTTCCTCAATGGTGACTGTGGTGCTGGTGCTGTAGCCTCTTCCTGCAGCAGGGGGCCTGCCGTTGTCGGGTGGGAGTTTGAGCAGTTTACCGGAATCTGGCTTAGCAAGGACGCCACCCCATCAGTGATGTTTCCTCGGCTTCCTTAGCTCATTACCTTTGTAACTTGTTATGATTGTGACCAGCTCTACCTGGAGCTCATTACCTTTGAAACTTGGTCATAATTGTGACCAGATCTAGTCCATTACCGCTGTAACTTGTTCAGCTATCAAAACTTTGGAGTCCAATCTCTGGACCAATTATGTACCTCTGTAATCTATTGACTACCGCCCACAGGATGGGTATGGGGTGCATAATAAACATATTAAACTAACCTTCGTCGCTGTGGCTGAGGAAGCGGCCCTGGATTCCGTGTTACTGTAGCCTCCTCTGGACGAGGCTGCTGCTCAGTGGTGAGGGCTCTACTTGGCACTGAAGGCTGGACAACCGGGGTTTTCCATGCTGCCCTGACATGGCAGAGCCTCTCCGGGCAGTGCAGGTTCCAGGCATGATGCTTCTTGCCACAGTTCGGACACCGAGGTTCCGTAGCCTCTCCTCTTTTTCATTTATCCAAGCAGTTCTTGGTTGGGTGAGACCTGCTGCAGATGCCGCACACTTCTTTAAACTGACATCGGGTGCTGAAGTGGATATATCTCTGGCAACGGAAGTCCTCAAAGGTTCTGGGTTGTACGTTCTAACCTGTATTTTTCCCAGCAACTGAGATCCATTTGAGCTGGGAGAGGTTCTCTATGTTGGATCAACACCAGCCTCGTAGGTTCGTTGCCGTCCTTCTTGGCTCAAACCCGCTCAACTTCCAGGATGTTTTTGTTACTATGAATTGCATCGAGAGGCATCTCTAGTAGGTAGCGCATTAGTACGCCTTTTGTTACTCGCTCTATAAATTTTAGTTCTACTAGAACAAGTGGTGATTGAGGGTCGTTCATCTTCTGCAGTACCTCGCACGACTCTGTGTTTTGGGGAGCGAGAATAAACTTCCCTTTCAGATTTGGGGACACTAATGTCTTCAGCCCGTATTTCTTCTCTGGGTGAATTATAGCAGAATACGGGGTGTTGTGGTATTCTTTGCTTATCAACCAGAATTGTTAAATGCAGATGGCTTGGCTTGCCCGATTTGAGGCAAGGAAACATCAGTGTCTCCTCTGGGACTTCGGGGTTCCTGCTACCTGCCAGGATATCTGGGGCTGGGATAAGTGTTTCTTGATCCATCCCTATCTCACTGGCCTTGGTTTCGCTTACTTCGTTGTCCCAATAGTAATAAGTATAGTAGTAGTAATAATAGTAGTAGTAGTAGTAGTACAATTGTGGTGAGATGGGTTGGGTTTGAGGACTATAAGTCCTTCTCAAATCCAACCCATCTCACCACAGTTGTACTATTACTACTACTACTACTACTACTGCTACTACTACTACTACTGCTACTACTACTACTACTGCTACTACTACTACTACTGCCACTGTGTATACTTGTGTCTTAGTTATCTCTGTATTAAGACTGAAGAAGCTACTCGTGGCGAAACGTTTCCTGTAATAAATGTCCTAAACTATACATAAATGTCTTTTTCCACATCTCCTGCCCTCCTTTCATCTCTGCTGCCCTCCTTTCATCATCTCCTGCCCTCCTTTCATCTCTGCTGCCCTCCTTTCATCCTCTCCTGCCCTCCTTTCATCTCTGCTGCCCTCCTTTCATCATCTCCTGCCCTCCTTTCATCTCTTCTGCCCTCCTTTCATCCTCTCCTGCCCTCCTTTCATTTCTTCTGCCCTCCTTTCATCCTCTTCTGCCCTCCTTTCATCATCTCCTGCCCTCCTTTCATTTCTTCTGCCCTCCTTTCATCCTCTCCTGCCCTCCTTTCATCTCTGCTGCCCTCCTTCCATCCTGTTCTGTCCTTTCACCTTGTTCTGTCCTCCTTTCATTCTACTCTGCCTTCCTTCGCCCTACTTTGCCCCCTGCTTCACCCTGCGTCACCCTGCCTCACCTTGCGTCACCCTGCTTCACCCTGCGTCACCCTGCTTCACCCTGCGTCACCCTGCCTCACCTTGTGCTGGGTGGTGCCTTCCTTGATGGAGTTAAGGATGTAGTCTCTCTCGTGGGCGGTGATGGTAGGGTGTAGGAGAGGGGTGTCGTGCATGAGCCACGCCCACAACACCACCCACGCCAGGGATACACCCCCAGTCACGTAGAACACCTCCGCCCACCCCGCCCACGCGATGATCACCCCACACAGTGGCATGGTGATGATGGTGCCCAGGGTGTTAGCTGTTACAGTGACGGATGATTAGAAGGTATAATATGGCTTTTTAGGGTGATACACAGTACACAGTACCGTGTACAATACACAAATAGATTGATGATTAAGACACATGTGCAACAGTTAGGTCTCTTTATTGGAGAAACGTTTCGTCTACACAGTAGGCTTCTTCAGTCAAATACGGAGGCAGCAGCTGTAGTAGTAGTGAAATGAAGATGTGATCAGTCCATCAACCTTGGAGAAATAGTATTTGAGGTAATCAGTCCCTCAGCCTGGAATCGATGTGTTTAGTCCATCACTCTTGTAGGATCTACAAGAGTGATGGACTAAACACATCGGTTCCAGGCTGAGGGACTGATTACCTCAAACTCCTCCTCTCCTTATACCTTCCTGCTTTGTATTGGACTGATGAAGCCACTGTGTGGCGAAACGTTTCTTCATTAAAGATTCACATATGTTGCATAAGTGTCTCAATTCTTCAACGTCATCAAGAACTTGCAATGTTGCAGTAAAGAGGAGCTCACTCCAGCATGGACGTTCCCTGTGATCGTATTTGCAAGCTCCTGATGATGTGTTGATTGCGGCACGAAAGGCCTAGAGCTATCATTCAACTCCCCCCGTGGTTGTTTTGCATCTTGTATCGCTTGTTCACGATATTTGCATAACACAAGTATATACTTACACATATAAGTGAAGGACATGAAGCGAGGACGTTCAAGGGGAGGGACCCATTTGGACACCATTACGTTCATGGCAGGGTAGACCACACCCTGTAAGATACCCACACCTTGTTAGTGATACCCAAACACAGTATTAGGCCCACACCTTGTTAGTGATACCCAAAGACAGTATTAGGCCCACACCTTGTTAGTGATACCCAAACACAGTATTAGGCCCACACCTTGTTAGTGATACCCAAAGACAGTATTAGGCCCACACCTTGTTAGTGATACCCAAATACGACATTAAGTAATTACTCTTTAAACCGAAACTGATGATAATTATAAATTTATTCGGACTATTTCCTGGTTACCCCCAAATTAAAATATTTTGACTTTATATTATTTAGTCAGAATACCATATCTCTTAGATTATGCGGCACACATAAAAATAATAATAATAATAATAATAATAATAATAATAATAATTGTTGCAGTCGTAGGAGGCCCCGAGCTGGTACCCCAGTAGTTACAATTGCCTTGTTTGTATATTATATATCTATAGCAAGCCATAACTTGGGGCCTTCTACTCGATAACTCTGAGCCTCCTACTCGTACGAGGCCCAGAGTTATCGAGTAGGAGGCTTCGAGTCATGGTTTACTACAGACATAATATACAACCAAGACAATTGTAACTCCGGCAGCACCAGCCAGGGGTCTCCAACGACTGAAACACCCGGTATAATAATTATAATAAATGTTCTTTGTGTTGGCACCAGTGAACGTTGTCTGGACAGTGGGATTTCGAGGAGTTAGTGAGGATATTATTACTTGAGGTAAGATAAGGATATCCTCATATCCCAGAGACTACACGCTATGTTTGATGTCTTGTTGATGTCGCTGCTGTGTTCAGTAAGGTCATGGAGGGTCATTAAGGCTTGGCGTAACCCGTTCATCAGCTGTCACCATTGTCTTAATCCCTTAAAAAGGGATCAGGATATATACCGAAAGTTTTAATTCTTATTTTAGGTATTAAAGTCCCCTTGACTGGTGGCGCAGTTCGCTGTTTTAATTTGGTCTCAGACCAGATACTCGACTTGAAAGTGGTCTTCGAAGCACTACACGAGGGTCATTATGTCTCTCGTGTAGTAGATAGGTTTTAAACCTGATAAATGAACCAGGGAATTCCATGATTTCTGAAGCGCTTCAGTCATCGTTATATGACCCTTATGAGTTTATCGCTTAAAGCTTAGGTTGAGAATTTGGGCAGAGACCAAACTGAAACATCGAACTATGAGGAAATTCAAGGTCTTCCCTCATCAAGACCTGAAGCTGACCTTAATTGGTGGTCAAGGTTCAGTACCCACTACACTTCATGCAGTCTACCTGAAGTTCTGTGAGACTCACTACTATGGATGGCGTTTACCTGGAGTTTACCTGGAGAGGGTTTCGGAGGTCAAAGCCCCCGCGGCTCGGTCTGAGACCAGGCCTCATGGTGGATCAGGGTCTGATCAACGAGGCTGTTACTGCCGGCCGCACGCAAACTGACGTACGAACCACAGCCCGGCTGGTCAGGTACTGACTTTAGGTGCCTGTCCAGTGCCTTCTTGAAGACAGCCAGGGGTCTATTGGTAATCCCCCTAATGTATGCTGGGAGGCAGTTGAACAGTCTTGGGCCCCGGACACTTATGGTGTTGTCTCTCAGTGTACTCGTGGCGCCAGTGCTTTTCATCGGGAGAATGTTGCGTCTCCTGCCGAGTCTTTTGCTTTCATAGGGAGTGATTTTCGTGTGCAGGTTTGGTACCAATCCCTCCAGGACCTTCCAAGTGTATATTATCGTGTATCTCTCTCGCCTGCGTTCCAGGGAATACAGATCAAGGACCTTCAACCGTTCCCAGTAATTTAGGTGCTTTATCGTACTTATGTGTGCTGTGAACGTTCTTTGTACACTCTCCAGGTCTGCAATGTCGCCAGCCTTGAAGGGGGCCGTTAGTGTACAGTAGTATGCCAGCCTAGAGAGAACAAGTGATTTGAAGAGTGTCATCATGGGCTTTGCGTCCCTAGTTTTGAAGGTTCTCATTATCCATCCTATCATTTTCCTAGCCGATGAGGTAGATACATTGTTGTGGTCTTTAAAGGCGAGATATTCTGACATTATCACTCCCAAGTCCTTCACATTTCTTTTTCGCTCTATTGAATGGTTAGAATTTGTCGTATACCTTGATACCTTTTTTATTTCCTCAAGTTTTCCATATATGAGTAGTTGAAATTTCTCCTCGTTGAACTTCATATTGTTTTGAGTGGCCCATTTGAAGATTTGGTTGATGTCCGCTTGGAGTTTTGCAGTGTCTTCAATGGAGGTCACTGCCATGGCAATCCGGGTGTCATCCGCAAAGGAAGACACGGAGCTATGGCTTACATCTCTGTCTATGTCAGAAATGAGGATGAGAAATAGAATGGGAGCGAGTAGTGTGCCTTGTGGAACAGCGCTTTTCGTGGCTTCAACTGCTTCACCTGGCTTGACTCGGGTATGTAAAGAGTCCGGCTTCCTGTCTCTACTTCAGTTTCATCAAGACTAATGTACTGAGCAGGTACTTCCAGACTGAGGGACTGATTCCCTCATCTTTCACTGTCTTCGTAAATCTCTGCATTGAACTGATAAAGTCACTCAACACTGATGTGTTTGTCTGTGTGGTTCAGTATCCACAAACGGTTACAAAATAAGAGAAACCTACATCCATTTACAGCCAAAACAGCTGATTGTCTGCTGTGAGAGAGGCAGCTGGTTATATCTGCTGTGAGAGAGGCAGCTGGTTATGTCTGCTGTGAGAGAGGCAGCTGGTTATGTCTGCTGTGAGAGAGGCAGCTGATTATACCTGATGTGAGAGAGGCAGCTGGTTATGTCTGCTGTGAGAGAGGCAGCTGGTTATGTCTGCTGTGAGAGAGGCAGCTGGTTATACCTGCTGTGAGAGAGGCAGCTGATTATGTCTGCTGTGAGAGAGGCAGCTGGTTATGTCTATTGTGAAAGACGCACCTGGTTGTCTGCTGTGAGAGAGGCAGGTGGATGTGTCTGTTGTGAGAGAGGCAGGTGGATGTGTCTGTTGTGAGAGAGGCAGGTGGATGTGTTTGCTATGAGAGAGGCAGGTGGCTGTGTCTGGTGTGAGAGAGGCAGGTGATTGTGTCTGCTGTGAAAGAGGCAGGTGGTTGTGTTTGCTGTGAGAGAGCCAGGTGGTTGTGTCTGCTGTGAGAGAGGCAGGTGGATGTGTCTGCTGTGAGAAAGGCAAGTGGATGTGTCTGCTGTGTGTGAGAGAGGCAGGTGGCTGTCTGCTGTGTGTGAGAGAGGCAGGTGGTTGTCTGCTGTGTGTGAGAGAGGCAGGTGGCTGTCTGCTGTGTGTGAGAGAGGCAGGTGGCTGTCTGCTGTGTGTGAAGGAGGGACAGCCGGGTCCTTATGTCTTGACAGACAACTCTTGGCCCCGTGGCTGTTAGTTTATGTTTTCTCTCTCTCTCTCTCTCTCTCTCTCTCTCTCTCTCTCTCTCTCTCTCTCTCTCTCTCTCTCTCTCTCTCTCTCCCCTTCTCCAGTTATCATGACCTCCAGAAATAATGATGGCTCGACGTAATCCTAAAACGGCTCTTGATCCAAGGAACTGGGACTTCCTTCCTGTTTCTCGGATCAAACTTAATTATCGCCAATTCCCAAGCTATGCATGACCCCTACGGATTTAGTGTTTCCCAGTTATTAATAATTATAATAATATGAATATGAATACCAATATCAATAATAATAATAATAATAATAACTCACGTGGGCGAGGCCAATGAGAAGTCTAAGAACAATGAGGGCGGTATAGTGGGCGTGGGCGGCCAAGGGCGTGAAGAAGGTGAGCACCCCGCCCACCAGGATGGCTCCCCCGAACACTCTCTTAGTTCCGTACACCTCGGCCAGCCGCCCACCTGGGATCTGTGGGTGGGACGAGGGTGAGTATGGACGGGAGGGTGAGTGTGGGCGGGAGAAGGGTGAGTGTGGGCGGGAGGAGGGTGAGTGTGGGCGGGAGGAGGGTGAGTGTGGGCGGGAGGAGGGTGAGTGTGGGCGGGAAGAGGGTGAGTGTGGACGGGAGGAGGGTGAGTGTGGGCGGGAGGAGGGTGAGTGTGGGCGGGAGGAGGGTGAGTGTGGGCTGGAGGACGAATGGGTAAGTGGACGATTTAAATATAAACAAAATACTTATACTTCCCACCATCTCACAAGGCCAGTGGAAACCTGATGTCATCAGTGCCCTTGACCCGAGGTCACTTGGTCCTGACTTACTCGGGTCACGTGATGACCTTGGAAAAATTCAGATTCAGGAAGGATATAGGAAAGCACTGGTTTGGTAACAGAGTTGTGGATGAGTGGAACAAACTCCCGAGTACCATCATAGAAGCTAAAACGTTGTGTAGTTTTAATAATAGGTTGGATAAATACATGAGTGGGTGTGGGTGGGTGTGTGTTGGACCTGACTAGCTTGTGCTAGTAGGTCTGATGCTGTGCTCCTTCCTTAAGTGGATGTGACCTGACCTGACTTGGTTGGGTCATTGACTTAAGCCGGTAGGAGACTTGGACTTGCCTCGCATGGGCCAGTAGGCCTGCTGCATTGTTCCTTATTTCTTACGTTCTTGTGTCTTGTACACGTTTAGTTTAGAGTGACCCCTGTGTTATCACATAAGCCAGCGGAAGGCCTCGGTCAGATGACCAAAAGCTCCAACGGCGAGTCATCATCTGACTAAGACCCGCGTCAGGAAACACCTGTCCGGTGTCCTGACGAACCTACCCTACCCTACCTACATAATTTTTCAAACAAGATTACATTGAAATATTCACGAAACATCTAGTGATTCCCGGGTCAGGTCATCACATGACTCAGATTCGTTCGTGTCAGCGGACGAACAAATTGACAATAATGTATACGTTTTACTAGCGTACTGAAGAGGGCCTAGGTGAAAGGCCGAGACACAAAAGTTATCCTCTAACTTCAGGTCCCCTCAAGGGAGGTTTCTTGATGCTGGTGAGGGGCTCTTGATCTAGGGAATTGGATCTGTGCTCCAGTTCCCTGAATTAACCCTAATGCCTTCCATTCCCTTTCCCTCCACAGGCGCTGTATAGTCCCTACGGGCTTAGTGCTCCCCCATTATAATAACAATAATCGACCTTCATGTAGGTTTCTTTCAGCCACCGACCAACTACGTAACTCACGTTTGTAGCGAAGTAACCGTAGAAAAACGCTCCTAATACGAGGCCCTTCTGTGTCCCCGTTAGCGCCATCTGCGGGAGATACACTCAAAGTTTGTATACATGCTTTAGAAAGTTAATAATTGATAATTGAGGCCACTTGTGCAATATTTGGGAGTAGTGGGCATCACCAGCTTCAAGTAAGTTTATTCAGGTATACACAAATACAGTTACATAGATTATCATACATAACAGCATATGTGTAGAGAACCCAGGATAACCCAAAAAAGTCAGACAAAGTGATTTATTTCCATTGGGGTTCTTTTAATACCTTATTATTATACTATAAAGGAGATAATATCAACTAGTGAGTTATTTCCACTGGTGACTCCGCCTATCGCTGCTTCACCTCATTTGTCATCAGTATATAAGCCCCACCATCTCCGCGAATATGCTGCATATTTATCAAGACTGAGGGACTGAATACATCGACTCCAGGCTGAGGGACTGATTACCTCAAACTCCTTCTCCTCATCTTCCACCGCTCTCTACATTTGACTGAAGAAGCCACTGGCTGGCGAAATGTTTCCAAAATAAACTTTCGCAAATGCTGCAGCAGCGTCTCAACTGCACCACCACCAGGCTGCCCACAGCCACTACACGAGGGTCATGAAGGCTGCACCACCACCAGGCTGCCCACAGCCACTACACGAGGGTCATGAAG
This sequence comes from Cherax destructor, assembly GCA_009830355.1. NCBI lineage: Eukaryota > Metazoa > Arthropoda > Malacostraca > Decapoda > Parastacidae > Cherax > Cherax destructor. Next base: position 112,512 of record WNWK01000416.1, on the reverse strand, counting down.
GCTGCACCACCACCAGGCTGCCCACAGCCACTACACGAGGGTCATGAAGGCTGCACCACCACCAGGCTGCCCACAGCCACTACACGAGGGTCAAGAAGGCTGCACCACCACCAGGCTGCCCACAGCCACTACACGAGGGTCATGAAGGCTGCAAGTCAGCTGTTCACCACCAGCCAAGAATACTTTATCACCTAAAATAGGAATTAAAATCTCAGCTGGGAGAAATACACACCTTCAAGTATACATTTGTATGTAAATATACAACCGTATAACTAATAACTCAAGTACCCCAATGGAAATAAAACATATTGTATAAATTTACTGGGTTATCATGGGTTTAAATTCTACATAATTTACTCCATAATACCATAGTAAAATCTTCGAATAATGAGACTTAAATAGAATCTTATTCGATCGAAAATGTTTATGTAAATGGCATTTTATTTTGATTTATCTAAGTCCCTGTTACAGAAGAGTTGAACGAGTTATATTCCCAAGTGGAGTACCGACACCACTTACAGTGTGCACTGGCTGGTTCTCCGTGTTGCCCTTAAGTGTGCTGGAGTTCACTCCAACCTCCGCTGCCTCCTCCAGCTCCTCCTCCAGCTCCTCCTCCAGTGAGGACAGATTCACCTGCGTGAGTAAGATTAAATCAGTATGTTGAAAATGGTATAAAATACAGACAAGTTGATGATTAAGCAGTGGCGTCACCCGGGGCGGCATCTTTGGTGTCACCCGGGGCGGCATCTTTGGTGTCACCCGGGGCGGCATCTTTGGTGTCACCCCCATGAAATCCAAGGGCGGGGATGGGGAGTAACCCAGTGACGTCACTACTGCATGACCAGTGACGTCACTACTGCATGACCAGTGACGTCACTACTGCATGACCAGTGACGTCACTACGATGCCAGTGACGTCACTACTGCATGACCAGTGACGTCACTACGCTGACCAGTGACGTCACTACTGCATGACCAGTGACGTCACTATTGACCAGTGACGTCACTACTGCATGACCAGTGACGTCACTACTGCATGACCAGTGACGTCACTACTGCATGACCAGTGACGTCACTACTGCATGACCAGTTACGTCACTATGATGACCAGTGACGTCACTACTGCATGACCAGTGACGTCACTACTGCATGACCAGTGACGTCACTACTGCATGACCAGTGACGTCACTACTGCATGACCAGTGACGTCACTACTGCATGACCAGTGACGTCACTACTGCATGACCAGTGACTCATGTTCAGCAATAACAACGTTCAAGGGCCATAAACTGAACAGGAGAATACTTCTCAACTTTACTAATGATAAAATAAATAATCGTAGTAATATTGAGGACACAAACTCAAATATCACTTTGAGTACAGAAACACATCCTACATTTATTAATCTTCAACAATGAAAAAAAAAAAAAAAAACTTGAAAAATAAAGAAAAACATTACAATATCAGAGAAACACTAGTTCCGATTTGACCTTGAGTACAGGTAACATCTCAGTGACCTTGAGTACAGGTAACATCTCAGTGACCTTGAGTACAGGTAACATCTCAGTGACCTTGAGTACAGGTAACATGTCAGTGACCTTGAGTACAGGTAACATCTCAGTGACCTTGAGTACAGGTAACATCTCAGTGACCTTGAGCACAGGTAACATCTCAGTGACCTTGAGTACAGGTAACATCTCAATGACCTTGAGTACAGGTAACATCTCAGTGACCTTGAGTACAGGTAACATCTCAGTGACCTTGAGTACAGGTAACATCTCAGTGACCTTGAGTACAGGTAACATCTCAGTGACCTTGAGTACAGGTAACATCTCAGTGACCTTGAGTACAGGTAACATCTCAGTGACCTTGAGTACAGGTAACATCTCAGTGACCTTGAGTACAGGTAACATCTCAGTGACCTTGAGTACAGGTAACATCTCAGTGACCTTGAGTACAGGTAACATCTCAGTGACCTTGAGTACAGGTAACATCTCAGTGACCTTGAGTACAGGTAACATCTCAGTGACCTTGAGTACAGGTAACATCTCAGTGACCTTGAGTACAGGTAACATCTCAGTGACCTTGAGTACAGGTAACATCTCAGTGACCTTGAGTACAGGTAACATCTCAGTGACCTTGAGTACAGGTAACATCTCAGTGACCTTGAGTACAGGTAACATCTCAGTGACCTTGAGTACAGGTAACATCTCAGTGACCTTGAGTACAGGTAACATCTCAGTGACCTTGAGTACAGGTAACATCTCAGTGACCTTGAGTACAGGTAACATCTCAGTGACCTTGAGTACAGGTAACATGTCAGTGACCTTGAGTACAGGTAACATCTCAGTGACCTTGAGTACAGGTAACATCTCAGTGACCTTGAGTACAGGTAACATCTCAATGACCTTGAGTACAGGTAACATCTCAGTGACCTTGAGTACAGGTAACATCTCAGTGACCTTGAGTACAGGTAACATCTCAATGACCTTGAGTACAGGTAACATCTCAGTGACCTTGAGTACAGGTAACATCTCAGTGACCTTGAGTACAGGTAACATCTCAATGACCTTGAGTACAGGTAACATCTCAGTGACCTTGAGTACAGGTAACATCTCAGTGACCTTGAGTACAGGTAACATCTCAATGACCTTGAGTACAGGTAACATCTCAGTGACCTTGAGTACAGGTAACATCTCAATGACCTTGAGTACAGGTAACATCTCAGTGACCTTGAGTACAGGTAACATCTCAGTGACCTTGAGTACAGGTAACATCCCAATGACCTTGAGTACAGGTAACATCTCAATGACCTTGAGTACAGGTAACATCTCAATGACCTTGAGTACAGGTAACATCTCAATGACCTTGAGTACAGGTAACATCTCAATGACCTTGAGTACAGGTAACATCTCAGTGACCTTGAGTACAGGTAACATCTCAGTGACCTTGAGTACAGGTAACATCTCAGTGACCTTGAGTACAGGTAACATCTCAGTGACGTTGAGTACAGGTAACATCTCAGTGACCTTGAGTACAGGTAACATCTCAGTGACCTTGAGTACAGGCAATATCTCAGTGACCTTGAGTACAGGTAACATCTCAGTGACCTTGAGTACAGGTAACATCTCAGTGACGTTGAGTACAGGTAACATCTCAGTGACCTTGAGTACAGGTAACATCTCAGTGACCTTGAGTACAGGCAATATCTCAGTGACCTTGAGTACAGGCAATATCTCAGTGACCTTGAGTACAGGCAACATCTCAGTGACCTTGAGTACAGGTAACATCTCAGTGACCTTGAGTACAGGCAACATCTCAGTGACCTTGAGTACAGGCAACATGTCAGTGAATCTGATCTTACATTTCCTTGCCTTCAATCCTGCAAAATCATCTATCACATCATCAAAATCAATGATTTTCCCTATATAGGCCTATTTGTACTCTGTAATCATATAATAGGCTATATAGAAACGAAGGATTCTTCTCTTATGTTAGCGCAGCACTGCTACGTCTTTATTTAACTGAAGAAGTCTACCGTGTAGGCGGAACGTTTCGACAATAGAGATACCCAACTGTTGTATATGTGTCTTAATGATCATCAAATCAATATCTTAATTTGAAGAGTAGTTGTTCAGGTGTTGGTAAGTAAGTTTGTAAGTACGTTTATTCAGGTATACACAAATACAGTTACATACATTATCATACATAGCAGCATATGTGTAGAAAATCTAGGATAACCCAAAAAGTCAGACAGAGTGACTTATTTCCATTGGAAGCCCATTTGAAGAGCATCTGGTCCATGGAATTGGAGCTTCCTTTCCCTTGATCAAAACTGACTACCTTCCATTGCCTCCCTAGTCTCTCTTCATTACATTAATGTACCGCCTCTTCTCGGCTCTGATGCAGCCGCTTCGATAATTCCCCTGACTGTACCTTGTTAGATATGGTGCAGAAGGCCGTGGTGTGGGCTGGGTTCAGGCTGTGGGCGTCAGTGTGGGCTTCCTTGGGGCTGTGGCCGGTGTCGTGGGTTGGAGGCGTGTGATACATAGCCACTATAGCCACAGACATGTTGATCCTGCCCATGTATAGTGTGACGACCCCCAGGGAGGTGAGTAGAGCCAGTGTCACCCGCGCTGGCACCGCTGCTGACGGGGGAGACAAGTGTTAGTAAGTGTTGTCAGTAACTGCTATGTCACAGGCTGTCAGTAAGTAATAAGTCACAGGCTGTCAGCAAAGTCAAGGTCACATGATGGCAGTAACTGCTGGATCACGCGTTATTTTCTGTAACAAGATTGTACAACAGTACAAGCATGTACTCCCCCAAGTTCGCCTCAGGCACGTTTCACCTTATTAATGTACTAATGTACTGCAGTACCTCCTACCTCTTGATCAGCTCTGCAGTTAAGCACAGCTATATACCCGGATAACCTATACATGTCTATAGCATCGTGTTATACCCAGGTTACTGTAAGAATGACAAACGTTATATACGCATTTAGTGACTACAAGAACGCACTGCCTTTAGAAACTTAAGGCTCCAGCACTCTAGTACTCATAAGTTCTTAGTGTTGCTGGACACAGTGTTTGTTTGACCTGCTGGGTGACTCTTGAGCGGCAGTCAGTCATTTGATTAATATATTAGTCCCTGAAGTCTTTTTCTCTTTCTCCTCTTCTGAATCTCCCATGTCTCTGACCCATGAGATGTTTCTACAGTCGTGTTAGGGGGACGTTTTACATAGTACGTTTCTTTTTTTCAAGCGGAGCGGGTACGCAAAGAGTGTGGAAGATTAAAAAATGTATATTTACGGGTTAGAAATGGGAGATTTCTTTAAAAAATTTTTTATTCAAACTTGTGTTACATCTCCAAAACACACACACACACACACACACACACACACACACACACACACACACACACACACACACACAGTACATTATTTACAATGTTAGAACATATAAAAGTGACAGCCACGAGGCGCCTCACACGTCATTGCTAGACATTAACCTAAGTGGACACGACCATCAACATTCACACAACAAGTGTGAAACTAATCGTCTTTTAACAATGTAATTCATAGTGAAGCAAATCTACAGAGAGAGAGAGAGAGAGAGATAGATAGAAGATGTGTAGCAGGTAGGTACAATGTTGGTCAGGAAACAAGACAAGTGTTTCTCGACGCTTGTCTTAGTCACATATGATGACCCGGAGCTGGAGCTTTAGGTCATCTGACCGAGGCCTTACCCTGGCTTACCCATCCACCACCTTTAAAAATTATGGCTATAATGTTAGGATGAAAAAATAATGTGTGAATTATTGCAATTCATATATCAGAAAATATAACCAGACGGGATAACACCACGTTTTTTTATATTATTAAAATAATGTCCAGAAGAATTACTCTATCCACTTTGTAATATTTTTTAACAATTTCAGTACAAGACAGAAATGGGCAGGCAAATGGAAGATTTTTTTTTTTTGACAGATGGAGTAAAATATTTTTTGGGGAAAAGGCCGTTTTTAGAAAAGTTCATTAAACACTTAGATATACATTACGTACCAAAGACCTGAACCTACATAACGTACAGAAACTTGAACCTACATAATGTACAGAAACTTGAACCTCAATAACTTTTAGTAACCCCGCACCTCCTAATATCCACAAGCACATCCCTGTCCCTGTGGCTGTATATACGTAATTACACACTCACACACACACACAGGAAGAGTGACCCAGTAGGGACCAGTGAAGAGGCGGGCCAGGAGCTATGAATCGACCCCTGCAACCACAACTAGGTGAGCGCACACACACACACACACAACTTACAACTTTTGTCAGTCTTTGTAGTAGTCATCTTGTTGATTTTCTTGTCGACTGTGTCGACCTCTTGAAGGAGAGACACGGGGTGTCGACCTCTTGAAGGAGAGACACGGGGTGTCGACCTCTTGAGGTAGAGACACGGGCTGTCGACCTCTTGAAGGAATGACACGGGGCGTTGACCTCTTGAGGGAGAGACACGGGGTGTCGACCTCTTGAAGGAGAGACACGGGGTGTCGACCTCTTGAGGTAGAGACACGGGCTGTCGACCTCTTGAAGGAGTGACACGGGGCGTTGACCTCTTGAGGGAGAGACACTGGGTGTCGACCAATTGACGGAGAGACACGAGATGTCGACCACTTGAGGGAGAGACACGAGGTGTCTACACTAGGAGTCTACCTGGTAAGGGGACACAAGGAGTCTACCTGGTAAGGGGACACAAGGAGTCTACCTGGTAAGGGGACACGAGGAGTCTACCTGGTAAGGGGACACGAGGAGTCTACCTGGTAAGGAGACACGAGGAGTCTACCTGGTAAGGGGACACGAGGAGTCTACCTGGTGAAAGGTAGACTCAAGTAAAACATGTGAACCAGACACACACACTGAGGGCCAGAGAGTGACCCGGTCCAGGGATGTGCCACGAGCTGACTAACCCTCCGCGGTGTCAACAAAGATGGAGGAGGGAGGAGGAAGGGAGAAGCGAGAGGGAGAGGTGGGGGAATAAGGAGGGAGAGATATGGAAGAAGGGGGAAAAGGAAGAAGAGAAGGAAGGAGCAGACGAGAAGAGGGAGGTAAAAGGCAGTTCACTCTATGTACTCACCTATATGTGGTTGCAGGGGTCAAGTCACAGGTTCTGTATGTGTGTGTTTTCTAAAAATAAGCAAGCTAAATTGAACTCTAATATTTTATATAAGTAAAGTAACCAGGTGTTGCTTCCTTTACAGGTAATTAAAAACGATTTACATAATCAGAGAATTTGGGATTCTGTGCCCAAGATGTAATTTTAAAAGCTATATTCGCTCTCCAACACCAGAAACATCATTAATCACGTATCAGATTCGGATCAGACCCTGAGATAGATTATCTCGGCTGAGATAACAGAGATACCTCAGAGGCGTCCTTCATGAGAGTGAGGCGCAGTCCGCAGGGCGCAGTTACACGATGAGTCTCGGTAAGACTCAAGTATCTTGGATTTGAGGTCCAACTTGGACTTATTGTAGAGCGCTTAGAGTTGTGGCAGGTTTTCATCTCGGGTATGGAACTAATATAAAAAAAATAAAAATGGTGTATGTATTTTGCTTACATAAATCACTGGTTGATTATGCCGCCACCTCAACATGCTCCTGTGTCAGACTGGAAACTTGGAGGGCTGGAAAAACTGCACAACAAAGTAATGAGGATCATCCTGGAATGTCCAAGTACCACTAAAACTCAAAATAAGAGGAAAAAATTTACATTTCAACCATCAGAGAACATGTCACTGAAAATGTCCTCACTGATGTTGACATGCTCGGGCAAACCCGTCCACACACACAACTCTACAAACTTTCTCCAACACTGGTGGACACTTCTCCAAATGGACGATAAAAACTTGACATCATCTAATGTCAAGGATGACAACAGAGGCACTTTCCAGCACCATGGAAAATTACCTCTATCCAAACCACTATCTCTCACTCACCCCTGAAAAGCCTCGTTAAATTTGAACCAAAGTTTAGCCTCGAAGCCAAGCAGCTGTCTTAAGTTGCGCTAAACAACTTAACCAATACAACTTAAGGCTATCATTAGGCTTCCACAATTCAAATTGATTTGTTTGTTATAATCCTTGCACTCAAAGGCGCCCATCTATCTAAAGTTTACAATTTAATTGTAACTAATTCTAATTTTAATTGTAACTAATTCTCTATCATCATTTGTGGCATACTTGTCAGAAACCAGACACTGGTATGACAATGACAATGTAAATATTGTATATAATTGTTGTAAGAAGCGGCGGCAAGTCATACAGTTTTTTGGAAAGCCCTTGAGAATACTTAGTATGATAAGGTAGGGGAGTCAATGTACGCATTATGTGGCTTATCTTGTTGTATTGATGTGATTCACCGGTACTCTCCCGGCCCGGGTCTTTTTCAGATGGTGACCTGGCCTTGGCTCCCTGTCGTGGGAGTATCTGAGACCTATGTCTCCCATGGGAGGAGGTACAAGTACCTCCTCATCTGCTGGGACCAAATGTCCCCAGGCCTAGCCCCATTCCTCTCCCTCACGGGGCTCGTAGTGAGAAGCTAGGCCTCTGGTCTGCCATCTTCCCCGCCCCAGAGGGCTTGTGGGAATGGCAGTCTTGTTAGCTACAGGTGGTAGCTAGCTCTGGCTCTGTCACCTTCCCGTTGTGGCTTATCTTCTATTGGTCTTCTAATGGATACCAGCAATGTTGACTTGGCAAATGTATGAGGAGGTACACTACGACTGTAGGTTGTCCACTAGTTGTTTGAGGACAATAATACGAAAAGAACTTGAATTGAACTTCATTGACAAAATCATCTGACTCTTGGATGTCATCACTGCCAGGCTCCAGCTGAGAGTTACCACCACCAGCTGATGTAGACTCAACTAACTGTGAAATTTGCCATGGGGACGGTTGTCACACCTTGCGTCATTATATGCTAGAACGTGAAAAAATAATAATCGTGGATTCAGAGACAACTCGCTCACAAAAATGCTTAAGAAATGCCAAAATATTTTATCCACAGTGGCATATTACCAGATAGTGTAGGAAAAATCCCCTCAAGGGAGGTTTCTTGATACTGGAGAGAGGCTCTTGATCTAGAGAATTGGATCTGTGCTCCTATTCTCTGAACTGAGCCTAAATGCCTTCCCTTCGCCCCCCTTACCCCGCCCCTAGAGTCTCTGTATAACCCCTAAGGGGTTTAGCGCTTCCCCATAATAATAATAATAATAATAATAATAATAATAATAATAATAATAATAATAATAATAATAATAATAATAATATAATAATAATGCAATAATAATATTAATATTAATAATAACAATAATAATAATAATAATCTAGGAAAAATACTTTAAATTTTCCTTTGGCCAACAACTGCAAACAATTTTAAGGTGTTAATATTGAACCATGCCTTGCTAAAATATAAACAATTCAACATTATGTGTAAAGTACAATGTAATGTTTTGGCTACATAAGCAACTCATTATGTTGTTACAGGATCATAAACTTGTAAAAACCTCATTCATTACTAATGTGAGCTATTTAGCTACCGTAGCTGAGTTGGTAGCTCACTCACAGGTCCGTGGTTCGATCCCCGGTACGGGTAGAAACATTAGGACGTGTTTCCTTAAGACACCTGCTGTCCATGTTCACCTAGCAGTAAAATAGGTACCTGGGTGTTAGTCGACTGGTGTGGGTTGCATCCTGGGGGGAATGCCATAATTTGCCCGAAATGCTTTGAATAACCAGGGGCTTCCTATATAGTACGTCATTGATGTCAGCTATGGTCTGTATAAGTTGCATCATGTGCCTTTTACTATTTCAGGCATGAGGATTCTAGTGCTCACACACACACACCACAATAAACATAACCACAGCCACCACCCAGACTTTCACAACCATAGCACATTCTTACTTAGCAAGGATAGTCATGTCTAGGCGGAATTTTTTTTATTTTTACTGATAAATATCGAGGCCTCAGGAGTGGGTGAATCTTCACTAAGGGAGAGGGATAGGTGAGGGAGGGAGAAGTGAGGAAGGAGGAAAAAGGGGTGAGGAACGAGGTAGAGAGAGAGAGAACATTCTGAGTGTGAGTATTCATCTATCACAAGCATGGAAGGTCATTGAACACAGTGTGGTGGCTGTCCTACCGTGTGGATGGGATTTAATTACTTTATGGTGAAAGTATTACACGGGGGGTTGGGCAACCAAGAGAGGCGACCCAAGGTGTTCACCACTCTAAATCATTATTATTATTATTATTATTATTATTATTATTATTATTATTATTATTATTATTATTATTATTATTATTATTATATTAAAACCAGTGTTTAACCAGTATGTGTCATACAGTTTCAATCTTATCGTCTCACTGGTTCTACCCTCGCACCTTCCAACATTATATAATAACGCTCTGTAAGTCACTGGGTCAGTGTTCAATGACCTCTTATTACTTCAGAAATTTACAAGAATAAAATAATGTGCAGATAAACATCCAGAACGTCTGGAGGAGGTTCATGGAATGCAGTGGCGTCGTAAGGAGGGGTGGGGCCGCCCCGGGTGACACCATCAAGGGGTGACACCATCAAAGGGTGACACCATCAAGGGGTGACACCATCAAGGGGTGACACCATCAAGGGGTGACACCATCAAGTGGTGACACCATCAAGGGGTGACACCATCAAGGGGTGACACCATCAAGGGGTGACACCATCAAAGGGGTGGCACCATAGAGCCTCTAAAGAAGGTGACACTAGTGCCCAAAACAGTGCTGCGCCAACATAAGAGAAGAATCCATCGTTTCTATATAGCCTATTATATGATTACAGAGTACAAATAGGCCTATATAGGGAAAATCATTGATTTTGATGATGTGATAGATGATTTTGCAGGATTGAAGGCAAGGAAATGTAAGATCAGATTCACTGACATGTTGCCTGTACTCAAGGTCACTGAGATGTTGCCTGTACTCAAGGTCACTGAGATGTTACCTGTACTCAAGGTCACTAAAATGTTACCTGTACTCAAGGTCACAGATGTTACCTGTACTCAAGGTCACTGAGATGTTACCTGTACTCAAGGTCACTGAGATGTTGCCTGTACTCAAGGTCACTAAAATGTTACCTGTACTCAAGGTCACAGATGTTACCTGTACTCAAGGTCACTGAGATGTTACCTGTACTCAAGGTCATTGAGATGTTACCTGTACTCAAGGTCACTGACATGTTACCTGTACTCAAGGTCACAGATGTTACCTGTACTCAAGGTCACTGACATGTTACCTGTACTCAAGGTCATTGAGATGTTACCTGTACTCAAGGTCACTGAGATGTTACCTGTACTCAAGGTCACTGAGATGTTACCTGTACTCAAGGTCACTGAGATGTTACCTGTACTCAAGGTCACTGAGATGTTACCTGTACTCAAGGTCAAATCGGAACTAGTGTTTCTCTGATATTGTAATGTTTTTCTTTATTTTTCAAGTTTTTTTTTTTTTTTTCATTGTTGAAGATGAATAAATGTAGGATGTGTTTCTGTACTCAAAGTGATATTTGAGTTTGTGTCCTCAATATTACTACGATTATTTATTTTATCATTAGTAAAGTTGAGAAGTATTCTCCTGTTCAGTTTATGGCCCTTGAACGTTGTTATTGCTGAACATGAGTCACTGGTCATGCAGTAGTGACGTCACTGGTCATGCAGTAGTGACGTCACTGGTCATGCAGTAGTGACGTCACTGGTCATGCAGTAGTGACGTAACTGGTCATGCAGTAGTGACGTAACTGGTCATGCAGTAGTGACGTCACTGGTCATGCAGTAGTGACGTAACTGGTATGCAGTAGTGACGTAACTGGTCATGCAGTATTGACGTAACTAGTCATGCAGTAGTGACGTAACTGGTCATGCAGTAGTGACGTAACTGGTCATGCAGTAGTGACGTAACTGGTCATGCAGTAGTGACGTAACTGGTCATGCAGTAGTGACGTAGCTGGTCATGCAGTAGTGACGTAACTGGTCATGCAGTAGTGACGTCACTGGTCATGCAGTAGTGACGTCACTGGTCATGCAGTAGTGACGTCACTGGTCATGCAGTAGTGACGTAACTGGTCATGCAGTAGTGACGTAGCTGGTCATGCAGTAGTGACGTAACTGGTCATGCAGTAGTGACGTAACTGGTCATGCAGTAGTGACGTAACTGGTCATGCAGTAGTGACGTCACTGGTCATGCAGTAGTGACGTCACTGGTCATGCAGTAGTGACGTCACTGGTCATGCAGTAGTGACGTAACTGGTCATGCAGTAGTGACGTAACTGGTCATGCAGTAGTGACGTAACTGGTCATGCAGTAGTGACGTAACTGGTCATGCAGTAGTGACGTCACTGGTCATGCAGTAGTGAAGTCACTGGTCATGCAGTAGTGACGTCACTGGTCATGCAGTAGTGACGTCACTGGTCATGCAGTAGTGACGTCACTGGTCATGCAGTAGTGACGTAACTGGTCATGCAGTAGTGACGTAACTGGAGTTTACGCCACTGATGGAATGTGAACCCGCAGTTCACCTCACACTTGAACCTTCCAGTGATAAGTTACCGTTCCTTGATAAGGAGATATAAGGAATACAATAAAAAAATCATATTATGCTGCTTTGTGTCCATTTTTCCATTCCTTGATGTCCTCGTGCACGAAGCAGATAGTATCTCATAATTCCAGGTCGACACGAGACCTACGAACGCAAATTACTTTACTGATGATGATGATGATAATAATAATAATAATAATAATAATAATAATAATAATAATAATAATAATAATAATAATAATAATAATAATAATAATATTTTTATTTCTTCAAGTACATGTACATGGTATACAGGCCTAGCTGACATCAATGACATACTACTATATAAAAAGCCACTTGTTAAGTAGAGCATTTCAGGCAAATTAGGTCAGTTTTGTCCCAGGATGCGACCCACACCAGTCGACTAACACCCAGGTACCCATTTTACTGATGGGTGAACATAGACAACCGGTGTAATGAAACACGTCCGATGTTTCCACCCCTTCGCCGGGAATCGAACCCGGACCCTCACCGTGTGAAGCGAGAGCTTCTGCCACCAGGCCATGGCCAACAGTGTCGACATATTGGTGAACAAGACACGTTTGAAATGCTTAGGTATCTTATTGCAGACACGTTTCACCTGGACAACAGGCTTCTTCAATCGAAAGCGGGTGAATAGAGCGCTAGAAGCAGTAGTAGTTGTGACTTGGTGGGAGGTGGTCAGTCCCTCAGGCTTGAAGGAATGAAAGCAAATGTACTCGTGTCAGAGTTTCTTAACAAGGAGTATACCTGGAGAGGGTTTCGAGGGGTCAACGCCCCCGCGGCCCGGTCTGAGACCAGGCCTCGAGTGCTGCAATATAGACCAAGCCTTCACCAAGCTTCATTGTCCTTCTTTCTTCATCAAAGGCTGCAAAGAAAAAAGAGCTCGTAAGTAAGTAAGTAAGTAAGTAAGTAAGTAAGTAAGTAAGTAAGTAAGTAAGTGACATCATCACTTCCCATCATCATTTCTCCGTGCACTGACACTAAGTTGAACAAAGCTATCATCCTTCCCAGCAGCCAAGTTGACCTGAACGTCATCAAAACATTCGCACAAACTTAGAGTCGACATAGCTACCAGCACATACATCAAAATCTTTACCAGAACGAAAGTGGAGAACCTTGAACCAGTCAACACAATGATACATACACAATCTCTTGTGGAAGCTGTGACAAGGCATATGTTAAGCTGTGACAAGGCATATATCAAGCTGTGACAAGGCATATATCAAGCTGTGACAAGGCATATATCAAGCTGTGCTCCTTGTTTACTAAATTCTTCTAATCAATGTTCGTGGAAAACTGTAATTTATAACTCATGTGGTAGATCAATGACATGTGTTATTCTATACTACTACTACTGTTGCTACTACTACTACTATTACTGCTACTACTACTATTACTGCTGCTACTACTACTATTACTGCTGCTACTGCTACTGCTACTGCTACTAATGTGACTTAAATACTTAAATCTGACTACTCTAGGCCAGTAGGTAACCTGCCTAGATTGGGCCAGTAGTACCGCTGCAGTGCTCCTTCTTTTTTTATGTTTAATAATAATAATAATAATAATAATAATAATAAAAGTTATATAAAGTAAATAATGTAGAATTTAACGTAGGATAACCCAATAAAATCACACGTGATTTATTTACATTGTTCCTTTGCAGTATTACAAAACCACCTATCTGACATAACCTGAAGATAAGAGATGAGATAAAAGATATTTTTTTTATTCGGATCTTTAAGGTGAATTTAAACGGACAACTGGCAAGGTGGTTAGATAAGATAACATTTATTTTTTAACTAGGGGGGGGGGGTTAGCCACCCAGGATAACCCAAGAAAGTCAGTGCGTCACCAAGGGACCGCCTGTCTTATTTCCATTGTGGTCCTTCAGTCTTGTCCCCCCAGGATGCCACCCACACCAGTCGACTAGCACCCAGGTACCTACTTACTGCTAGGTGAACAGTGACAGGGGTAAAGAAACATGCCCAAGGTTTCCACCCATGGCGGGGATTGAACCAGGGATACCCAAATGTGTGTGTGAGGCGAGTGCGCTGTCAACCGAGCCACATGTTGATGTAAATGTAAATGTGAAGTAAATGTATAATATATAAATAGATTAATTGTTCACCACCACGCCCATGGTGTATGTGGTAGTCACCCACACACCCATACTGTGGGTGGTAGTCACCCACACACCCATATTGTGGGTGGTAGTTACCCACACACCCATATTGTGGGTGGTAGTCACCCACACACCCATATTGTGGGTGGTAGTTACCCACACACCCATATTGTGGGTGGTAGTCACCCACACACCCATATTGTGGGTGGTAGTTACCCACACACCCATATTGTGGGTGGTTGTCACCCATACACCCATATTGTGGGTGGTAGTCACCCACACACCCATATTGTGGGTGGTAGTTACCCATACACCCATATTGTGGGTGGTAGTCACCCACACACCCATACTGTGGATGGTAGTCACCCACACACCCATATTGTGGGTGGTAGTCACCCACACACCCATATTGTGGGTGGTAGTCACCCACACACCCATATTGTGGGTGGTAGTCACCCACACACCCATACTGTGGGTGGTAGTCACCCACACACCCATATTGTGGGTGGTAGTCACCCATACACCCATATTGTGGGTGGTAGTCACCCACACACCCATATTGTGGGTGGTAGTCACCCACACACCCATACTGTGGGTGGTAGTCACCCACACACCCATATTGTGGGTGGTAGTCACCCATACACCCATATTGTGGGTGGTAGTCACCCACACACCCATACTGTGGATGATAGTCACCCACACACCCATATTGTGGGTGGTAGTCACCCACACACCCATATTGTGGGTGGTAGTCACCCACACACCCATACTGTGGGTGGTAGTCACCCACACACCCATACTGTGGGTGGTAGTCACCCACACACCCATATTGTGGGTGGTAGTCACCCATACACCCATATTGTGGGTGGTAGTCACCCACACACCCATATTGTGGGTGGTAGTCACCCACACACCTATACTGTGGGTGGTAGTCACCCACACACCCATATTGTGGGTGGTAGTCACCCATACACCCATATTGTGGGTGGTAGTCACCCACACACCCATATTGTGGGTGGTAGTCACCCATACACCCATATTGTGGGTGGTAGTCACCCACACACCCATATTGTGGGTGGTAGTTACCCACACACCCATATTGTGGGTGGTAGTCACCCACACCCATATTGTGGGTGGTAGTTAATCACACACCCCATACTGTGGGTGATAATCTGAAGATAACAGGCAAATAATGGGTCCCGGGACTGAGCCTCAGTTTGAATAGATAATAAGTTGCGCAATATTGAGGAAAAACATCAAATAAGCAAAATAATTAAGTTAAAACAAGGCGAACACCTAAAATGTTTTTTTTAATGGAGAAAACAGTCTGGCAGCCATGGAAAATCAGTAATAATTAACCTACCTTAAATAAGAATTACTTTATAACAATTGTTGAAGTAATTTCATGTATGGGTAAATTATTTTAGGTCAGGTAAAAAATAATTTTGGGCCATGGCTGCCTGGTTTTTTTTATATAAGAAAAATGACGTTAGATGTTCATTTTATTTAAATTTCTGTTGTTTTATTGGTTCAGGGCTTTACTATACATGGTGCAACATGCTTTACTAATTGCACCATGTGTAAAATAGGTATATATGAAGGGTGTGAGGAGTGCGCCTGTCACTTGTTTGTTTACAAGGAGGGTCCTTCCTGGCTCAGCCCCAGCTAGACCCACCTTTACCATCATACTCTTCCGTCTTCATCTACCATCATCCATCCACCATGAAGGTCTTTAAGGACATTATCACCGGTAAGTTAACCTGCGGTAACTCACTGTTGGACCTGACACATAAATTCGAGCGCTAGGTTAGTCGAAATTGCCGTATTTATCGCTTAAAATTTAGGGAGTGAAATGACAGATCTAGGTTACAGCTGGGTAGTGTAATGAATTTTTTTTGTGCCGCTATTCAGGCTTTTTTTTTTTCTACCCTTGCTTATTATACAGTGTACGAGTACGTTGAATTATATTCAAAATATAAATACACAAAATATATGAATAATAACAAGCAGCGACGTCATTTAAGGAAAAATTTTATATTTACATATTTTTTCTATTTACATTTCTAGTTAAGCCTGTGCATTATTATGGTACATTTTCAAGTACTAATTGACTTTAATTTTGTAAATGAGAAAGGCAGGAGCTTTAAAAGCTTTCACTTCGACCTACAGCCGATGATTCATCATGTTAGGCTTAAATGCAAAGCTTGACTTCCAGCTTTATGTTACAGCTTTAATACAGTTAAATACTTTAAAATATAGTTGAGTTCACAGCTGGAGTGTGTAGATATATGTTTCGTAACGGCAGTAGGCCTACTGATGTATGCTAGGCAGGGCCTGCTTTCACCCAGGACCATGCTAGGCAGGGCTTGCTTTCACACAGGACCATGCTAGGCAGGGCCTGCTTTCACCCAGGACCATGCTAGGCAGGGCCTGCTTTCAACCCAGGACCATGCTAGGCAGGGCCTGCTTTCAACCCAGGACCATGCTAGGCAGGGCCTGCTTTCAACCCAGGACCATGCTAGGCAGGGCCTGCTTTCAACCCAGGACCATGCTAGGCAGGGCCTGCTTTCAACCCAGGACCATGCTAGGCAGGGCCTGCTTTCAACCCAGGACCATGCTAGGCAGGGCCTGCTTTCAACCCAGGACCATGCTAGGCAGGGCCTGCTTTCAACCCAGGACCATGCTAGGCAGGGCCTGCTTTCAACCCAGGACCATGCTAGGCAGGGCCTGCTTTCAACCCAGGACCATGCTAGGCAGGGCCTGCTTTCAACCCAGGACCATGCTAGGCAGGGCCTGCTTTCAACCCAGGACCATGCTAGGCAGGGCCTGCTTTCAACCCAGGACCATGCTAGGCAGGGCCTGCTTTCACCCAGGACCATGCTAGGCAGGGCCTGCTTTCACCCAGGACCATGCTAGGCAGGGCCTGCTTTCACCCAGGACCATGCTAGGCAGGGCCTGCTTTCACCCAGGACCATGCTAGGCAGGGCCTGCTTTCACCCAGGACCATGCTAGGCAGGGCCTGCTTTCACCCAGGACCATGCTAGGCAGGGCCTGCTTTCACCCAGGACCATGCTAGGCAGGGCCTGCTTTCACCCAGGACCATGCAGGGCCTGCCAAGGACCATGTAGCAGGGCCTGCTTTCACCCAGGACCATGCTAGGCAGGGCCTGCTTTCACCCAGGACCATGCTAGGCAGGGCCTGCTTTCACCCAGGACCATGCTAGGCAGGGCCTGCTTTCACCCAGGACCATGCTAGGCAGGGCCTGCTTTCACCCAGGACCATGCTAGGCAGGGCCTGCTTTCACCCAGGACCATGCTAGGCAGGGCCTGCTTTCACCCAGGACCATGCAGGCAGGGCCTGCTTTCACCCAGGACCATGCTGGCAGGCCTGCTTTCACCCAGGACCATGCTAGGCAGGGCCTGCTCACCCAGGACCATGCTAGGCAGGGCCTGCTTCACCAGGACCATGCTAGGCAGGGCCTGCTTTCACCCAGGACCATGCTAGGCAGGGCCTGCTTTCACCCAGGACCATGCTAGGCAGGGCCTGCTCTCACCCAGGACCATGCTAGGCAGGGCCTGCTCTCACCCAGGACCATGCTAGGCAGGGCCTGCTCTCACCCAGGACCATGCAAGGCAGGGCCTGCTCTCACCCAGGACCATGCAAGGCAGGGCCTGCTCTCACCCAGGACCATGCAAGGCAGGGCCTGCTCTCACCCAGGACCATGCTAGGCAGGGCCTGCTCACCCAGGACCATGCTAGGCAGGGCCTGCTCCACCCAGGACCATGCAGGCAGGGCCTGCTCTCACCCAGGACCATGCAAGGCAGGGCCTGCTCTCACCCAGGACCATGCAAGGCAGGGCCTGCTCTCACCCAGGACCATGCAAGGCAGGGCCTGCTCTCACCCAGGACCATGCAAGGCAGGGCCTGCTGTCACCCAGGTCCATGCAAGGCAGGGCCGCCTCGCCCCCACGACTGTGCTAGGCAGGGCTTACTTAAACCCCTTATTAATGTATACACTAGTCAAGTAAGGCACATAAAACAGCAAGGTACCTTTGTTAAAATGCTTTGCCTGTCAGTTGGGTGAATGTGACTTATTGTAGATTGCAGAAGCAGTGGAAAGGTAAAGATACGGTGAAGCTTTAGGCATGAGAATGGGCCCTTTTATAGTCAGAGACAAGGTGCTGAATTAGGAGATAGCAGCATAGGCAGGGCTCACAGGTAGAAGAAAGAACATAAGAATTGAGCACTGCAACAGGCTAACTGGTTCTTGCTAGGCATATCTCAATTTCAATCTTTCACACACAAACTAGTGGTTGAACAACCAGGGAACCCAGAACTCTGGAGGTTATCATGGGTATATAAGAAAGAATGGAGGGTTTAGACTGGTATTCATCAGTTGCAGAGTTTATGATCTTAGGTTATACTTCAACTTGATATATCATTGGTAAGGCCTCATTTAGATTATGCTGAGCAGTTCTGGTCACCATAATACAGAATGGACGTTTCGTTCAGTGGCATCACTGAACGAAATTTATTTGGATACAGATACACATAAATAGTTACATAATTATCATACATAGCAGCATATATGTAGATTACCTAGGATAACCCAAAAAAGTCAGACAAGGTGACTTATTTCCATTGGGGTAATTTAGCAGACCTGGCAAGCATCCTGGGTTAAATTTTGAGGGAAGAATTAAAACTGCCTTCACTAGGAGAATCGGGTGATGGAATTCAAACATTGGTTGAAAATTCTTCATTGTTGGTCTTTCCTACTTCAACATGGGCATGTGATTTGAAAAAAAAAAATGGTTATGTCCATGTCAAAGGCTCTCTTTGGTTTATGGTGTCTTTAACTACAAGAGTGAATGCTGTAAACAATAGTCATGTGTGTTGTCTGTAAGCAGTTTTCATAACATTTGCTAACAGTTCTTATTTTTTACAGGTGACGAAATGTTCACAGACACCTATAAATTTGAAAGCATTGATGATGCCTTTTATATGGTGGTAGGCAAGAACATAACATTATCTGAAGGCAATATAGAGTTAGAAGGTGCCAACCCCTCGGCAGAAGAGGCTGATGAGGGTACAGAAAGTAACGTCGTTTCTGGTATTGATGTTGTACTTTACATGCGTCTTCAAGAAACAGGATTTGGCAGCAAGAAGGACTATCTTGTTTACATGAAGGATTATCTCAAGAAGTGAGTTTGTAACTTCCCAACTTAATAACTAATTTATGAATCTTTTTACATTGCAGAGGTTATGATTTATGAATGGAAAGGTACTATATATTGAGGGATGACTTCAGTTTTATAAGGAACCAAAGATTCTGAAAGAATAAGGGAGTTATAAGATTTATTCAGATTTTTAACCCTGACTGTTAGCCACCTAGGATAACCCAAGAATGTCTTTATCATTGGGGACTGTCTTATTTCTATTGGAGGATGTGACCCACACCAGTCCACTAACACCCAAGTACCTACTTACTGCTAGGTGAACAGGGACAGCAGGTGTAAGGAAACGTGTTCAACATTACCACCCATGCTGGGGATTGAGCCATGGACACTTGGTGTGAAACCAGTATGCTGAATGTTGACATGAAGGGTATACAATACTGACAAGAGGAAGAATTAGACAAATGTGCAACAGCACAATTATAGAGGCTAAAACATTGTGTAGTTTTAAAAATAGGTTAGATAAATACATGAGTGGGTGCGGGTGGGTGTGAGTTGGACCTGACTAGCTTGTGCTACTAGGTCAGATGCCATGCTCCTTCCTTAAGTGAATGTGACCTGACTAGGTTGGGGCATTGGCTTAAGCCAGTAGGAGACTTGGACCTGCCTCTCATGGGCAGGTCGCACGCAAACTGATTTATGAACCACAGCCCGACTGGTCAGGGACTGACTTTAGGTGCCTGTCCAGTGCCTTCTTAAAGACAGCCAGGGGTCTATTGATAATCCCCCTTATGTATGCTGGGAGGCAGCATACTCTTGGCACCCCTGCTTTTCATTGGGGAATGTTGCATCTCCTGCCGAGTCTTTTGCTTTCATAGGGAGTGATTTTCGTGTTCAAGTTTGGTACCAATCCCTCTAGGATTTTTCAAGTGTATATTATCATGCATCTCTCTCCTGCATTCCAGGGAATACAAATCAAGGGACTTCAACCGTTCCCAGTAATTTAGGTGCCTTATCGTACTTGTGTAGCATGAATGTTCTTTGTACACTATCAGGTCAACATTTTGTCTGCCTTGAAGGGGGCAGTTAGTGTACAGAAGTATTCCAGCCTAGAGAGAACAAGCAATTTGAAGAGAATCATCATGGGCTTGGCGCCCCTAGTTTTCAGGGTTCTCATTATCCATCCTATCATTTTCCTAGGAGATGCGGTAGATACATTGTTATGGTCTTTGAAGTATTAGGTGTGCCCGTGTCTTCAATATGTTGTACTTCTAGATTTTTTTTTTTTTTTTTTTACATTATTCATCTTCCAGCAAGATAAGTTGACCTTAAAGAGAAAACATATTTGCAGCTATTCATTCACTTACTGTCTTACTAGAAGCATGCTGACACCATAGTTCACATGATCTTCCAAACTGAAATGTCTTTGCTCTTTGCAGGCACTGTACTTTCCACCTGTTGTCAATATTTGCTTTAGCTGTTCAGAAAGTGTTGGAGTATATATATTCTCCAACAATAAATGGGTTATGCATGGGGACTTTTATACACAAATAATCTGCACTTGGTAGGAAACTTGGGACATTTCAGTCGGTCTTGGACTGTTGATGCACACGTGTGCGCATGCACGCACGCGAAGAAAACTATTTTTTTTAATACTAAAAAATAAAAAACCTAACATAACTTGAATTTTAGTTAGTTTTGTTTTTTATATACCCATAGGCTCAAAATGTAATTTTTCATTGCACAATTTGTTTAATTTTGCAAAAGTTGCATACTAAGAAATTGAGCAGCTGAAATATTAAACCCAAAAGCACTTTTAAACAATTAGCATACAAAACTGTATTGCAAAACCCACTTACTATACACTAACCTGAATTATCACCTAACTGAGCAGCTCAAGTAAATATTAACCCCCTCTTCCCTCAACCTTCAGGTCTCCAGTTAATGGGTTTCCCTGAATCCCTTAATAAATATTACCAACCCCCGAAACCACCTTTACCCCCATACCTCCAACTCTTCCTGGGATAACCCCCTACCCCTTCTTCCCTACATCCCAAATTCATACACAACCTTGGTTATCCTATTCTGCTCTCTCTAAATGCTTAAACCTCCTTAGCAACTCTTTCCTTGTACCTCTTTGGGATTTCCAAAGGTAAGGGTCGTACGCTTCTGCTCATGGCATTTTCGTTATTTGTCGTCCGATTTTTTTTGCTTTTTGGTATACATTTAGAAACATGTACTTAACAAGATGTGAGGAAGTTTCAGAAAGATCGGCCAACAAACAGAGAAAAAATACTGATTATGACAAATGGCAGCATTGTATTCCGGTCTGGGGTCACTTGCGGCACTGGGGACACTTCCCACTCGTAGAATACGTCTAACACAAATTATGGATTCAATGAATGTAAGATAGCTTATGTTCATGCCGAAAACATTTTTTAACGCTTTTGACACTCCAAAATATCTGCCTTTTTACCCATCCACAAAATAAAAAATATTTGAGTTATTCCAAATTTGTTTCCTTTGTAAATACAAACACACTTTGCTTTACGTTCCCTGTGAAAATCATTTCAATTTAATCATTAATAATGGAGAGGGATCAAACAACAGGCCAAAATCTTACTTTCGAGATAATCGCGGAGACGCGCTCACGCCTCATTTACGTCAAAAGATTCATGAAAATCGCGCTATTTTGGTCTGTTCTATGCATTACTTACATTTTTAAGTGATTTCTTATTGTTTCCCGTGTTAAAACACCGTTTTCTTTGAGTATACCAGAGAGGCAGAGAAAACTGTACAGTTATAAGCAGAAACATCACTAGACAAAAGGTCTCCGATGACTACCTCTCCTATTATGTATTTATTATTTTGGCATTCTTTATTATGCTTTACTTCTGTAAAATCATTTCAATTTAATCATTAATAATGGAGAAGGATCAAACAACAGGCCAAAATCTTACTTTCGAGATAATGTGCAAGATACGCCTCACGCCTCATTTGACTCAAAAGATTCATGAAAATGCGCTATTTTGGTCTGTTCTATGCATTACTTACATTTTTAAGTGATTTCTTATTGTTTCCGTGTTAACAACACGTTTTCTTTGAGTATACCAGAGAGGCAGAGAAAACTGTACAGTTATAAGCAGAAACATCACTAGACAAAAGGTCTCCGATGACTACCTCTCCTATTATGTATTTATTATTTTGGCATTCTTTATTATGCTTTTATCTTGTATATCTTATGTCTGATATATTTATTGAATAAATGGTATAAGTGGATAAAGTGTATTAGTAATAATAGCCTCAGTATAAAGTTATTTGTTGGGACTGCCAAACTGGTGATCAAGCAATTACCGTCCTTAGCTGCCAGCCACTTGGCTCCGCCCACCTCTGCAATAAGCCCTGCCCACACTTTCAATGATGTTGAGTGGTAAATTTAGTGTATTAGAAAGAAAAATAAACAAGAAAAAAAATTCATCTTGTGCGGTCACGATTTTTTTGTTGCACGGCATCATAACAATGTTTCAAATAGCTATAATTTGCTTTAGAAACGTCGTATTACATTGGGATTTTCACCAAAATGTTGCCAGATTCTTAAACTATTTTTCTGTCAACAAAACTCATTTTCAACCTTTTTAGATTTATTTTCGTACTCCGTGCGGAAACTGTAGCATACGGCCCTTAAGGTCTTTTAATTTCTTCATTCCCCTTTTTCTGTATAATATTCTCACCACACAATACTCGAACATGACATCTTGATTGACTCTAACCTCTTTGCTGTAGGGTTTAAAGCCCATATAGTATTTATGTATATGTACAGTACTGTAGAAAAGTAGAGATGTTACAAAAAAAAAAAATTTGGATGTAGTTTGCACCAAAGACCATTGTCCACCCCCTGGTCTTAGGAATAGGCTTAAAGCTGTTTGTCCACCATTATTGTGATATCTAAATTAAGAGTTTTTAGTTTGCTTGGAAGAATAATTTTTAATTAGTTATTTTCTGATATATTTTGATATTCTTACTTTTAATTTCAGATTGAAGGCAAAGCTGGAGGGCACGTCTGGGGCAGATAAACTTGTTGCAATCCAAAAGCCTCTGAATGATATACTCAAGAAGTTCAAAGATCTTCAGTTCTTCACAGGAGAGTCAATGAATCCTGAGGGTATGGTTGCAATTGGGGACTATAAGGATATTGATGGCGAAGAACGGCCTGTATTCTATTTCCCAAAGTATGGTCTAGAAGAGGAGAAACTATGAGCCAACTTTTATATTAATATTAAATATTCAAGTAAGTAAAGGTATACAGTATTAGTCTTAAGTGCTAAACATAAAATAATTTCCCAAATTCCCTTTATATGGAATGGTTAACTTTAGCAATGGTTTTTGGAATGCTGTAATATTTTAAGCTTAATTAATTAAATATATATCAACACAAATTGAAATCACTCAACAGCAATATAGACTTTTTGTGGTGAATGAGATTTGAGCTTGTATAATTAAGCTTCTTTTGTTCTTTTTAACCCTTAATATCATCTCTGGTTCATCAGTGAGAATAGGTTATAGCTTGTGGAATGGTTTGGGGTGTCACAGATAGTGCATTCTGTATTTCTTTTGAATATAATATTCACATGTAGTACAGGGATTAATTTGCTAGATGCACTTTAAAATAGGACTCAAACCAGGGTAGAATTCATAAATATTTTACTATTATATTTGTGGGGAGAGCCAAACCTGTAGGGGTCATACAGTGCCTTGGGGAAATGGCAGGCATTAAGGTTTGATCCAGGGAAGGGAAGTCCAGGTTCAGTTCCTTGGATCAAAAGGTCCCCTCACTGGCTTCAAGGAACCTCTCTTTAGGGAAGACATATTTCTATTAATGATGTAGATGCCTTTCTAATTTGTTTTTTTCTTTCCAGATCCTAACAACTGGACCATTGGAACAACAGAGTTCTGCTATGCCAAATGTCAAGTCTTTTGACCTTCACTAATAAAAACTGCTCGCAGTCTATCTTTTATTCACTGATTTAATAATTTTTCTTTAATTTGTATATGCATACAAAATTTAATGAACAGTGCAGGGTAAATCCCACAAGGGCACTTGTCATGTCTACCCTTCAAAAAGGAGATACAGTAGACCCTCATATTACATGGATTTTTGGCACATTTTGGTTATTACGCTATTGAAGAATTGCTGCATAATTTTATACAACACTTCATAAAATTAACATGGTTTGGTTTGCGGGAGGGAAAAAGATTTGGAGTCGCCCGGGGGATATTTCCCTAACTCAGGCTGCCGTCTGGTTGTGGGTGAGACCACTGTGTCTGCGGGGCTGTACCGAGCCTATATGAATCCTCGTGCTTTAAAAGGTGTAGATAAAAACACCTTACCAGTAATTTGGAGGTCAAACCAGTAGTCCTGGATTGACTGATTTAAGCATCACTTTATTCCTGAAGTAAAGTTTTACCTGCATTCAAGGCTCGCTTCATTCTTGATAATTCCTGTACTCATCCAGAAGCTTTGCTGGATGTGACCCCACATGTAAAAGTTGTATTTTTACCTCCAAATACAACATCTTTAATATAACCATTGGATCGGGGAGTTAAGTCATTCAAATGTAACTACATACTCAAAAGTGATGAAAAAATCTAGTTGCATCAGTGGACTCTTGACTCCAACCTGGCAGTACCAAGCTTCTGGAATGTATAATATACTGCAGGTAAAAGAAGCCAGAGATCCATTACAGAATTTATGCACGCTCCAATACAACCATCGACTTTAGTACCAGAACCTCAACCATTGCTGCTGCCGACAACCAACAACCATCCACCTCAGTCCAGTAAGGCCACACTATGCATCTCCACTTTTTACAATCACTGACATACACTACCAACCAGAATTTAAGGTTAATAATTTCTGTTGCATTTGTAGTCTTTAGCAACACAAACATTTATCATTTTTATTTTTGTAAGATCTGGATGTCTTAAAAAAATGTTTGGCTTTTGGGGGGAAGGGGTGCCAGGAACATAACCCTATTTTTCCCATAAGTTCTTCAGTTTATATAACACGGCATTTTCAGGAACGTAAATTCCATGTAATATGAGGGTCTTCTGTATAATGCCCTCTTTAAGGGGGCTCCTTGTCGTGGTAAAGAGGCTATCGGTCTGAGGAATTGGACCTCTTGGTCTTCTTCCTCAGACCGAACCTAATTACCCCCCAATCCCCCCTCCCTTTTCCCATCTTCCCCATCCTCCCTTTTCCCATCTTCCCCATCCTCCCTTTTCCCTTTCCTCCTCCTCTCCTCCTCATCCCTCCCTTATTTCCTTCCCAGTTTTACCCTGGGAGCTTCTCTCCTCAGGCATTCTAGTTCCTAGGTAGGGGGAAGGGTATCGTAGTCCATCCCATTCCGTTGAGGTCCTTGGCGGTGGTGTAGTTTGCCGTGGAATCTGGATCGCCTGGGGATGTCCCGATCCCTCTCCGGTCACCCGGGGGGTGGCTTTGGGTATCTTTCGGGCGACGGGTGTATCTCTGGAGGCCACCTTTCGGATTCCGGGGGTGGTGGCCGAAGGCGGTATGCTTTGTGGCGGATATCCGGCCGCCCTCTCTTTTGTCCGCCGAGATGGCTCGGTGGATGTGAGGTTGCTATCCCGGATTGCTGGTTTACTGGCGTGAAGGGTAGGGTATGGCACGGGTTCCATGCAGCATCTGCACTACTTGCGGTGTTGAGGTCCTCTTGGGCACGGAGGGGGATTTGCGCTCCCTTTCATTCCTCCTAGGACCTATTCCTCCACGTTCCCCTTTTTTATTCTTTTTTTTTTTTTTTTTTTCTTCTTTCTTTTTTTTTCTTAAAAATAAAAAGAAAGAAGTAACCTAACCATGGCTGACCCAATCCATGAACCCACTACCCCCGGGCCCCTTCCTGATACCGCACCCAGTACTGACCCTGCCTCGTTAACGGATGACTCTTTGGACACCTCTCATGCCCCTGTACCTCTTGCTGGTGCTGGTTCGTCACCTGCTTCAGGTACCAGGGTCCCGACTGGCCCTTTCGATACGTCTGACCTTCGCTCTTCTCTGACCTTGATTCCGGCTTCTCCCTCGACGGTGCGGCAATTTTCGAATCGCTCGCCCGTCTCCCATCGGACCACCCCCGGTCCCACAAAAACGACCAAGACCCACACATGACGATTCGACACTCCCTTCTCGTTCATCGCAGAAACGACCAGCTCGTCACTCACTCCCCTTAAACTCTCTGTTTCAAACTACTCAATGGACAAAGTTTTTTACTCTTCGTCCAACTTCTCCTAATACCTATCTTTCAGACCATAGTATTGGTAAGGCTCTACTACGCCATGTTGGTCAAAACATCTCATTTCACGCTCTCAAGAGCGGCACTCGCATCATCACGGTCCAGAATGCTGGCCAAGCTCGTGATCTTTCTCTTCTTACGACCATTGACAATACACCTGTTACTATTGACAAGCACCATTCCCTCAATTCTTGTTGTGGTTCTGTCATTTTGCCCCACACCATTGTCCAACGGAATTTCCAGACATGTGGTGATGACATTTTCGAGCAGCTTGAGCTCCAAGAACTCCCTATCCTTAAAGTTGACACTTTTGTCCTCCCAGCCAATAAGCGAAGACGTTATCCTTGCAATATAGCTCGTTTAACGTTTGACTGCCGAGAACTGCCACCTTCGGTCTACATTGCAGGTCAACGTTTACAAGTTCGAAAGGTGACCCTACACCGCAGCAGTGTAGAAACTGCTGGCGTTTTGGTCATCCAGCAAAATATTGCAGGTCCATGGCCGAATGCCCAGTCTGTGGTGCTGACGACCATGCCAGTTCTTCTTGTACTCTACCTCCCTCTTGCCTTAACTGTCATGAGGCACATCCTTCATATTCTCGCCGTTGTCAGGTTTACCTGAATGAGCGGGAAATCCGTTGTCTCAAAGAGGCGGAAGGCTTCTCCTATGCTATGGCTGTCTCTCATCTTCGCCTTCAAGGGAAACTACCCGTATTTCTTATTCTCGCATTGCTAAACGTCGCCCCGCTTCTGGGGTCCCAACTTCCACGGCTTCCTCTGTGGTTGCCTCATCCGCAATCACCCCTGTCTCGAATCCTTTTGATATTCTTGGCTCCGAGGTCCCTACCTCGGCTTCCCATACTGTCCACACTCCTTCCTCTACTCACTCGCACAATCCTGAGTCTACACGTCCTCGTTCTTCACCTAAACCTCAGCGCCCCTCCTCTCTCATAAGCCCGGCAAAAATCCCTACTGCCAGGTCCTTCGCCTCTGACTAGTTCTATAACGTGTGTGGAGGTTCATCCTCCTCCTCATACACTACCTTCATCCCCTGTCCCCTCCCAAGCCCCTTCGACAGTTCCTCTTCTATCTCCTCACCTCTACTTTAGTGCAGTCTATAGACTCCCGATCGTTGCTCACTCTTCTTCCATTTCTAATGTAGTCCCACATTCTGCATCTTTGACTTCCGAAACACTGGAAGCTATTGCAGAATATATTACAGAGACTGGACAGATGATGGACACTACTCCACCTGAGGTTCCTCATCTCTCTTCTTCGTCTCAACCCCCCCTTCCTTCACAACGTCCTCCTCCTTCTCTGATTACAGGTCTTCCGCTGCCTCCACACGTGGACTTTTCTAACCCTAGTCCATAGATTCCTCTCACTTCCACTTATATCTTTCTCTCCATAAATCATGGCTTATTTGCAGTGGAATATCCGAGGCCTCAGGGTAACGGGTGAGCTTCAGGTGTTGCTCTCTCAGTTTTCCCCTGTTGGGGTCTGTTTGCAAGAACCCAAATTACAATCCACTGTTATCAGGCCCTTTTCAGGCTATGATTTGTTATATTCATCGGATCCTTTTTCCGATGGAACCTTTAACGAAAGTGCTCTTCTTATACGCACTGGTGTTCCATACCGTCAGCTCTATGTTCCTTCTTCCTTACATTACACCGCAGCCCGTATCCACTTGAATAAGTGGTATACACTCTGTTCTTTATATCTCTCCCTTCGCGGGAAATTTGTCTATCCCAGATGTTGATTTTCTGGTTTCTTCCTTACCGCCACCCCTTCTATTACTTGGCGATTTTAACGCACACCATTTTCTCTGGGGAGGGTCGCACTGTGACTCCCGTGGCATTCAGTTGGAGGCATTTCTTGCTTCTCTTCCCCTCCATGTTTTAAATACGGGTACTCCTACCCATTTTGATCCCCGAACTCATTCTTTCTCCTGCATCGATCTTTCCATCTGCTCTTCATCTACTGTCCTTGACTTCACCTGGTCTGTCCTCCCGGACTTACATGACAGCGATCATTTCCCAATCATCCTTAAGTCCCCTCTGTTTTCTCCACCTCCTCATTGCCCACGCTGGCAATTTGACCGGGCGAAATGGGACCTTTACGCACATCTTACTGCCTTTCATGAGGTTCCTACTCGTCCTCCATTGATGAGGTTTTACATCTCTTTTCGTCCTCCATCTTCACAGCGGCTTCACATTCTATTCCCAAACCTCGGGCAAGCATCCTCAGAAGTGCGTGCCTTGGTGGTCTCCTGCTTGTGCTCGGGCAGTGCGTTTGAAACGCGCTGCATGGGGCAGGTATCGGTATAACAGAACCACAGAGAGACTCCTTGATTTCAAGCAGAAGAGAGCTATTGCTCGCCGTGTCATACGTGATGCTAAACGCACTTGCTGGCGAGATTACGTTTCTACTGTCACTTCGGCTTCCTCGATGAGTGCAGTCTGGAAGAAAGTGCGGAAATTAAGTGGTAAATTCTCCCCGACCCGGCTCCTGTTCTTCAGGTTGCTGGTGTCGATATAGCACACCCTCTTGCCGTTGCCACTGAAATTGGTAACATCTCGTCCGCATTTCTCAGGGCTCCATCTATGCCCCTCGTTCCTTTCTTCTAAGTCTGCCAGCGAGTTAAAGCCCTTAGATTTTCTTCTCTTAGAGAAGAATCCTATAATGTGCCTTTTACCCTTCAAGAACTGGAGGCAACACTCTCTGCTTGCCGATCATCGGCAGCTGGGCCAGACGGCATACATATTCGTATGCTACAGCATTTACATCAGTCTGCTCTTACTGTCCTCTTACGACTCTTTAATCTTATATGGTCGCAAGGAGTTATTCCCCAGCTGTGGAAGTCTGCTATTGTTCTCCCTTTTCGAAAACCAGGTGCTACGGGACGTGATCCCTCTCACTACCGTCCCATCGCTCTTACCAGTGCAGTTTGCAAGGTAATGGAACGTCTAGTTAATAGACGTTTGATGTGGTATTTAGAGACTCACAATAGTCTCTCCCCTAGTCAGTATGGCTTCCGTAAGGGCCGTTCTGCCATTGACCCCTTGCTGCGCTTGGATACGTATATTCGTAATGCCTTTGCGAATAACCATTCGGTTATCGCTATCTTTTCGACCTTGAGAAGGCTTATGATACAACTTGGAGATATAATATCTTGGCCCAGGCCCACTCCTTAGGCCTCCGAGGCAACCTACCATTCTTTCTTAAGGCTTTCTTAACTGACAGACATTTCCGGGTCCGGGTTAGTAATGAACTCTCCCCGGAATTTGTCCAAGCTGAAGGTGTCCCCCAGGGATGTGTTCTGAGCACAACACTTTTTCTGCTTGCTATAAATAATCTGGCATCTGTTCTCCCATCCAATATTTGGTCATCGCTCTATGTGGATGACTTTGCTATAGCTTGTGCAGGTGCTGACTGTCACCTCATTGCAGTTTCCCTCCAGCATGCCATCAACCGGGTTTCTGATTGGGCCACCACTCACGGGTTTAAATTTTCTAGTGGCAAAACTCATCAAATTACGTTCACTAGACGTTCAGTGGTCTCTGATCATCCATTGTACCTATACGGCTCACGTATCCCAGAACGTGATACAGTCAGGTTTCTCGGCCTCCTGTTTGACCGCAGATTGTCCTGGAAACCTCACATTACCTCTCTGAAGGCGACTTGTCATAGCCGGCTGAACCTCCTTAAAACCCTCGCACATCTTTCATGGGGGGCTGATCGTAGAACTCTCCTTCGCCTACATTCAGCCCTAATTCTATCGAAACTCGATTATGGTGACCAGATATATTCGGCAGCCTCCTGCCACTCTTTCCAGCCTTAATCCCATCCATCACCAGGGATTACGCTTATGCCTTGGTGCTTTTCGTTCTTCCCCGGTTGAGAGCCTCTATGTAGAAGCGAACATTCCATCCTTGTCCGATCGTCGGATGCACATTGCATTCGCTATTATGTTCGCTCTCATGACCTCCGCAATCCTTCCATGTATAGGATTGTCACAGATGTTAGTAGACGCTCGTTATTTGTTCGTCGCCCCTGTTTACTTCGTCCCTTTTCTCTTCGTCTGCATTCATTGTCTTCCTTCAGCTCCCTATATGTTCATGCTCCCTTTCCTACCCTTGGGAAGTTCCTGCTGTCCGTGTCTGTTCATTCCTCTACCTTGCGCGAAAGCCCAACTGCCTACGGCGCTTCTCGCTCTTTCTTTCTAGACCATTCCGTTCATTCCCATCCACGCAGTATACACGATGGTTCAAAGTCATCTGACGGCGCGATTCGCAGCAGTGTTTCCGACAGCGTGTACGAGGGCATCTATTACCTCGGCTAGCATATTTACGGCTGAATTGTATGCCATTCTTGTGGCACTTATCCGTATTGCATCTATGCCTGAGTCACCATTTGTGGTCGTTTCAGACTCCCTTAGTGCTTTACAGGCTATCCGTAAATTGATACACCTCACCCCTAGTTCTTCGTGATCCACCTTTGGTTACGCCGATCTTTAGCAAGCATAAAGATATTGTCTTTTGTTGGGTCCCTGGTCATGTTGACGTACAGGGCAATGAACAGGCAGACACTGCTGCGCGGTCAGCAGTACATGACCTTCCAGTTTCATATAGAGGTGTTCCTTCACGGACTATTTTGCGGTCATTGCTACCCACCTTCGCACCCGTTGGCAACAACGCTGGTCTGACCTGCTGAATAACAAACTTCATTCTATTAAACCGGTTATAGGTTTCTGGCTTTCTTCTTGTCACCACTGTGAGGTTGGGAGACTACCTCTCCCGTCTTCGCATCGGCCACACTCGTCTTACTCACGGGTATCTCATGGAGAGGCTCCCTGCCCCTCTCTGTGAGCATTGTCAGGTTCCAGTGTCTGTTCGAATATCCTGTTGGACTGCCCACTCTATCAACGAGCACGCAGAATTTACCTTCAACGACGTCTTCGCTCTGCAGGCCCTTTCTTTACCTTCCTTCTTGCAGATGGCACCCCCCTTTTAATCCTGACTCTCTTTGACTTTTGACAGAAACTGACTTACTACACAAACTCTGAAGATTATACCTCTAGCACCTCCTCAGTCCCTTCTACTGGGATCTCTTGCTACCTCCTCCTGCACTACCACCGTCATACTGCACTCCATACCCTACTAATCGTCCATCTCCTCTACACCTCACTCTCCCTGCATCCTACAAAACCTGCAGCGCTGTATAACCCTGTGGTTTAGCGTTTCTATTTGATTATAAAATAATAATGGAGAGGCTCTGCTTCTGTGAGCATTGTCAGGTTCCATGTCTGTTGAATACCTGTTGACTCCCACTCTATAACAGCACGTCAGAATTTACCTCAACGACGACTTCGCTCTGGGCCTTTCTTTACTTCCCTTTATGCAGATGGCCCTCCTTAATCCTGACTCTCTTTACTTTTTGACAGACTGCTTACTACACAAACTCTGAAGATTATACCTTAGCACCTCCCTCAGTCTTCTTCATCTCTTGCTATCCATCCTGCATATCCACCTCATTTGCATCATACCTCTAATGTATCTCTCTTAAAACCCACTCTCCTGCATCCTAAACCTGCAGTGCTGTATAACCCTGTGGTTTAGGCTTTATTTTATTATAATAATATATGCTTACAAGTGACCTTCACAGAGTGTGAACTCAAAGTGAATCTAAATTGTACTGAAGTCTAGTGTAATTAGGGTTTCAACTTGTTAACAAGACTATACTTCTAATATCCTCTTTATCATGTACAATACTTGATGTTTCTGAATGCAACTATGATCATGTCTATATACAGCTTGACTTCAAATTTATAAAAACTATAAATTACACATTCAGAGTAGATTATATACCATGATTCCAGTGCATAGTGGACTCCTCGGAGCTAATCCACAATAGAGGCTAGTCTTATATGACATGTAGTTCTTAGTGATCACTAAGTGGGTCTCATGAAATCAATGCTAAATGATTTAACATAATTATCAGACTGTCTAAGCACCAAGTAATTGTCACACATTCAACGCACCTCTTTAAGGGGGGCTCCTTGACGTGGTAAAGAGGCTATCGGTCTGAGGAATTGGACCTTTTGGTCTTCTTCCTCAGACCGAACCTAATTACCCCCAATCCCCCTCCCTTTTCCCATCTCCCCATCCTCCCTTTTCCCTTTCCTCCTCCTCCTCCTCATCCCTCCCTTATTTCCTTCCCAGTTTTACCCTGGGAGCTTCTCTCCTCAGGCATTCTAGTTCCTAGGTAGGGGAAGGGTATCGTAGTCCATCCCATTCGTTGAGGTCCTTGGCGGTGGTGTAGTTTGCCGTGGAATCTGATCGCCTGGGGATGTCCCGATCCTCTCCGGTCACCCGGGGTGGCTTTGGGTATCTTTCGGGCGACGGGTGTATCTCTGAGGCCACCTTCGGATTCCGGGGTGGTGGCCGAAGGCGGTATGCTTTGTGGCGGATATCCGGCCGCCCTCTCTTTGTCCGCCGAGATGGCTCGGTGGATGTGAGGTTGCTATCCCGGATTGCTGGTTTACTGGCGTGAAGGGTAGGGTATGGCACGGGTTCCATGCAGCATCTGCACTACTTGCGGTGTTGAGGTCCTCTTGGGCACGGAGGGGGATTTGCGCTCCCTTTCATTCCTCCTAGGACCTATTCCTCCACGTTCCCCCCTTTTTTTTATTCTTTTTTATTTTTATTTTCTTTCTTCTTCTTTTTTTTTCTTAAAAATAAAAAGAAAGAAGTAACCTAACCATGGCTGACCCAATCCATGAACCCACTACCCCGGGCCCCTTCCTGATACCGCACCCAGTACTGACCCTGCCTCGTTAACGGATGACTCTTGGACACCTCTCATGCCCCTGTACCTCTTGCTGGTGCTGGTTCGTCACCTGCTTCAGGTACCAGGGTCCCGACTGGCCCTTTCGATACGTCTGACCTTCGCTCTTCTCTGACCTTGATTCCGGCTTCCCTCGACGGTGCGGCAATTTTCGAATCGCTCGCCCGTCTCCCATCGGACCACCCCGGTCCCACACAAAAACGACCAAGACCCACACATGACGATTCGACACTCCTTCTCGTTCATCGCAGAAACGACCAGCTCGTCACTCACTCCCCTTAAACTCTCTGTTTCAAACTACTCAATGGACAAAGTTTTTACTCTTCGTCCAACTTCTCCTAATACCTATCTTTCAGACCATAGTATTGGTAAGGCTCTACTACGCCATGTTGGTCAAAACATCTCATTTCACGCTCTCAAGAGCGGCACTCGCATCATCACGGTCCAGAATGCTGGCCAAGCTCGTGATCTTTTCTTCTTACGACCATTGACAATACACCTGTTACTATTGACAAGCACCATTCCCTCAATTCTTGTTGTGGTTCTGTCATTTTGCCCCACACCATTGTCCAACGGAATTTCCAGACATGTGGTGATGACATTTTCGAGCAGCTTGAGCTCCAAGAACTCCCTATCCTTAAAGTTGACACTTTTGTCCTCCCAGCCAATAAGCGAAGACGTTATCCTTGCAATATAGCTCGTTTAACGTTTGACTGCCGAGAACTGCCACCTTCGGTCTACATTGCAGGTCAACGTTTACAAGTTCGAAAGGTGACTCCTACACCGCAGCAGTGTAGAAACTGCTGGCGTTTTGGTCATCCAGCAAAATATTGCAGGTCCATGGCCGAATGCCCAGTCTGTGGTGCTGACGACCATGCCAGTTCTTCTTGTACTCTACCTCCCTCTTGCCTTAACTGTCATGAGGCACATCCTTCATATTCTCGCCGTTGTCAGGTTTACCTGAATGAGCGGGAAATCCGTTGTCTCAAAGAGGCGGAAGGCTTCTCCTATGCTATGGCTGTCTCTCATCTTCGCCTTCAAGGGAAACTTCCCCGTATTTCTTATTCTCGCATTGCTAAACGTCGCCCCGCTTCTGGGGTCCCAACTTCCACGGCTTCCTCTGTGGTTGCCTCATCCGCAATCACCCCTGTCTCGAATCCTTTGATATTCTTGGCTCCGAGGTCCCTACCTCGGCTTCCCATACTGTCCACACTCCTTCCTCTACTCACTCGCACAATCCTGAGTCTACACGTCCTCGTTCTTCACCTAAACCTCAGCGCCCCCCTCCTCATAAGCCCGGCAAAAAATCCCTACTGCCAGGTCCTTCGCCTCTGACTAGTTCTATAACGTGTGTGGAGGTTCATCCTCCTCCTCATACACTACCTTCATCCCCTGTCCCCTCCCAAGCCCCTTCGACAGTTTCCTCTTCTATCTCCTCACCCTCTACTTTAGTGCAGTCTATAGACTCCCCGATCGTTGCTCACTCTTCTTCCATTTCTAATGTAGTCCCACATTCTGCATCTTTGACTTCCGAAACACTGGAAGCTATTGCAGAATATATTACAGAGACTGGACAGATGATGGACACTACTCCACCTGAGGTTCCTCATCTCTCTTCTTCGTCTCAACCCCCCCTTCCTTCACAACGTCCTCCTCCTTCTCTGATTACAGGTCTTCCGCTGCCTCCACACGTGGACTTTTCTAACCCTAGTCCATAGATTCCTCTCACTTCCACTTATATCTTTCTCTCCATAAATCATGGCTTATTTACAGTGGAATATCCGAGGCCTCAGGGGTAACCGGGTGAGCTTCAGGTGTTGCTCTCTCAGTTTTCCCTGTTGGGGTCTGTTTGCAAGAACCCAAATTACAATCCACTGTTATCAGGCCCTTTTCAGGCTATGATTTGTTATATTCATCGGATCCTTTTTCCGATGGAACCTTTAACGAAAGTGCTCTTCTTATACGCACTGGTGTTCCATACCGTCAGCTCTATGTTCCTTCTTCCTTACATTACACCGCAGCCCGTATCCACTTGAATAAGTGGTATACACTCTGTTCTTTATATCTCTCCCCTTCGCGGGCAATGTCTATCCCAGATGTTGATTTTCTGGTTTCTTCCTTACCGCCACCCCTTCTATTACTCGGCGATTTTAACGCACACCATTTTCTCTGGGGAGGATCGCACTGTGACTCCGTGGCATTCAGTTGGAGGCATTTCTTGCTTCTCTTCCTCCATGTTTTAAATACGGGTACTCCTACCCATTTTGATCCCCGAACTCATTCTTTCTCCTGCATCGATCTTTCCATCTGCTCTTCATCTACTGTCCTTGACTTCACCTGGTCTGTCCTCCCGGACTTACATGACAGCGATCATTTCCCAATCATCCTTAAGTCCCCTCTGTTTTCTCCACCTCCTCATTGCCCACGCTGGCAATTTGACCGGGCGAAATGGGACCTTTACGCACATCTTACTGCCTTTCATGAGGTTCCTATCTCGTCCTCCATTGATGAGGTTTTACATCTCTTTTCGTCCTCCATCTTCACAGCGGCTTCACATTCTATTCCCCAAACCTCGGGCAAGCATCCTCAGAAGTGCGTGCCTTGGTGGTCTCCTGCTTGTGCTCGGGCAGTGCGTTTGAAACGTGCTGCATGGGGCAGGTATCGATATAACAGAACCACAGAGAGACTCCTTGATTTCAAGCAGAAGAGAGCTATTGCTCGTCGTGTCATACGTGATGCTAAACGCACTTGCTGGCGAGATTACGTTTCTACTGTCACTTCGGCTTCCTCGATGAGTGCAGTCTGGAAGAAAGTGCGGAAATTAAGTGGTAAATTCTCCCCGACCCGGCTCCTGTTCTTCAGGTTGCTGGTGTCGATATAGCACACCCTCTTGCCGTTGCCACTGAAATTGGTAACCATCTCGTCCGCATTTCTCAGGGGCTCCATCTATGCCCCTCGTTCCTTTCTTCTAAGTCTGCCAGCGAGTTAAAGCCCTTAGATTTTTCTTCTCTTAGAGAAGAATCCTATAATGTGCCTTTTACCCTTCAAGAACTGGAGGCAACACTCTGCTTGCCGATCATCGGCAGCTGGGCCAGACGGCATACATATTCGTATGCTACAGCATTTACATCAGTCTGCTCTTACTGTCCTCTTACGACTCTTTAATCTTATATGGTCGCAAGGAGTTATTCCCCAGCTGTGGAAGTCTGCTATTGTTCTCCCTTTTCGAAAACCAGGTGCTACGGGACGTGATCCTCTCACTACCGTCCCATCGCTCTTACCAGTGCAGTTTGCAGGTAATGGAACGTCTAGTTAATAGACGTTTGATGTGGTATTTAGAGACTCACAATAGTCTCCCCTAGTCAGTATGGCTTCCGTAAGGGCCGTTCTGCCATTGACCCCTTGCTGCGCTTGGATACGTATATTCGTAATGCCTTTGCGAATAACCATTCGGTTATCGCTATCTTTTCGACCTTGAGAAGGCTTATGATACAACTTGGAGATATAATATCTTGGCCCAGGCCCACTCCTTAGGCCTCCGAGGCAACTTACCATTCTTTCTTAAGGCTTTCTTAACTGACAGACATTTCCGGGTCCGGGTTCGTAATGAACTCTCCCCGGAATTTGTCCAAGCTGAAGGTGTCCCCCAGGGATGTGTTCTGAGCACAACACTTTTTCTGCTTGCTATAAATAATCTGGCATCTGTTCTCCCATCCAATATTTGGTCATCGCTCTATGTGGATGACTTTGCTATAGCTTGTGCAGGTGCTGACTGTCACCTCATTGCAGTTTCCTCCAGCATGCCATCAACCGGGTTTCTGATTGGGCCACCACTCACGGGTTTAAGTTTTCTAGTGGCAAAACTCATCAAATTACGTTCACTAGACGTTCAGTGGTCTCTGATCATCCATTGTACCTATACGGCTCACGTATCCCAGAACGTGATACAGTCAGGTTTCTCGGCCTCCTGTTTGACCGCAGATTGTCCGGGAAACCTCACATTACCTCTCTGAAGGCGACTTGCCATAGCCGGCTGAACCTCCTTAAAACCCTCGCACATCTTTCATGGGGGGCTGATCGTAGAACTCTCCTTCGCCTACATTCAGCCCTAATTCTATCGAAACTCGATTATGGTGACCAGATATATTCGGCAGCCTCTCCTGCCACTCTTTCCAGCCTTAATCCCATCCATCACCAGGGATTACGCTTATGCCTTGGTGCTTTCGTTCTTCCCCGGTTGAGAGCCTCTATGTAGAAGCGAACATTCCATCCTTGTCCGATCGTCGTGATGCACATTGCATTCGCTATTATGTTCGCTCTCATGACCTCCGCAATCCTTCCATGTATAGGATTGTCACAGATGTTAGTAGACGCTCGTTATTTGTTCGTCGCCCCTGTTTACTTCGTCCCTTTCTCTTCGTCTGCATTCACTCTTGTCTTCCCTTCAGCTTCCGCCTTTATATGTTCATGTGGCTTCACCCTTTCCTCTACCCCTTGGGAAGTTCCTGCTGTCCGTGTCTGTTCTATTCCTCTACCTTGCGCGAAAGCCCAACTGCCTACGGCGGCTTCTCGCTCTTTCTTTCTAGACCATTTCCGTTCTCATTCCCATGCCATCGCAGTATACACCGATGGTTCAAAGTCATCTGACGGCGTCGGATTCGCAGCAGTGTTTCCGGACAGCGTCGTACGAGGGCATCTGTTACCCTCGGCTAGCATATTTACGGCTGAATTGTATGCCATTCTTGTGGCACTTATCCGTATTGCATCTATGCCTGTATCACCATTTGTGGTCGTTTCAGACTCCCTTAGTGCTTTACAGGCTATCCGTAAAATTGATACACCTCACCCCTAGTTCTTCGTATCCACCTTTGGTTACGCCGTATCTTTAGCAAGCATAAAGATATTGTCTTTTGTTGGGTCCCTGGTCATGTTGACGTACAGGGCAATGAACAGGCAGACACTGCTGCGCGGTCAGCAGTACATGACCTTCCAGTTTCATATAGAGGTGTTCCTTTCACGGACTATTTTGCGGTCATTGCTACCCACCTTCGCACCCGTTGGCAACAACGCTGGTCTGACCTGCTGAATAACAAACTTCATTCTATTAAACCGGTTATAGGTTTCTGGCCTTCTTCTTGTCACCAATGTCGAGGTTGGGAGACTACACTCTCCCGTCTTCGCATCGGCCACACTCGTCTTACTCACGGGTATCTCATGGAGAGGCTCCTGCCCCTCTCTGTGAGCATTGTCAGGTTCCAGTGTCTGTTCGACATATCCTGTTGGACTGCCCACTCTATCAACGAGCACGCAGAATTTACCTCCAACGACGTCTTCGCTCTGCGGCCCTTTCTTTACCTTCCCTTCTTGCAGATGGCCCCTCCTTTAATCCTGACTCTCTCATTGACTTTTTGACAGAAACTGACTTACTACACAAACTCTGAAGATTATACCTCTAGCACCTCCCTCAGTCCCTTCTACCTCGATCTCTTGCTACCCTCCTCCCCTGCACTATCCACCGTCATCTTGCACTCCATACCCTACTAATCGTCCATCTCCCTCTTACAACCCACTCTCCCTGCATCCTACAATAACCTGCAGCGCTGTATAACCCCTGTGGTTTAGCGCTTCTATTTGATTATAATAATAATAATAATCGCTAGAACTACATTTCTTCTATCGATTGAGTACAAGAAACCGCCTATTTATCAATTTCATCTACCCAAAATAGTGGTCAGAAAATGGCAATTTTCCAATTTCACACAAATTTCAAACGATGCCAATTTCAAAATAGGGTCCAGAGTAAACAAGGCAGACATTCCTGGCACTAAAATAACATGTTCTTTATTCATTAGTCACGTCTCCAGGCCTCTGTTCCATTACTTTTGCTTTTCATTTTGAATTTTTATTCTCACAAAAAATAGAAGATTTACTGTTATGTATACAACTGCATCATTGTAAAAATGGTATAAATAATATCAGAGCACTTGTGCATGAATATAAGACTCGCCAGTTGATGTGTATTGGAGGCATGGTGTGATTTGTTTACTCTTGAACATCGTCAAAAATCGAACATTTTGCTACTTTGAGCTCAATTTCAAGGTACTTGTCACTGTCATACCAATCAAAATCATCTCTATTTCTGTAATATATCTTCCATTCTATCAAATGAGACCAAGAAAACGAGAATACATCAATAAATACCATACGAAAATCGACTGCAAAGTCGCTGTTTTAATCGAAAAAACGGTCAGAGTTTTTTTTTCTCTCATTATGCAGTGTGTACTGCAGGATTTTTTTTATACTGCGCACACTGACCACACAGACCCATTCTTTCATATGTATGCCTACCAGACGTTTTCTGCTTAAATTGAGGCCGCTAGAATTTGGGCGTACTAGTACGGCACCAACCCCTGCTCGTAAAACGTACTAGTACGGCACCGACCCCGAAAGGGTTAAGAGGGGAATGTATGAGAGTATAGTTATATCAACACTCTTATATGGGTGTGAAGCATGGGTGATGAATGTCGCAGCGAGGAGAAAGCTGGAGGCAGTGGAGATGTCATGTCTGAGGTCAATGTGTGGTGTGAATATAATGCAGAGAATTCGGAGTTTGGAAATTAGGAGGAGGTGCGGGATTACCAAAACTATTATCCAGAGGGCTGAGGAGGGGTTGTTGAGGTGGTTCGGACATGTAGAGAGAATGGAACGAAACAGAATGACCTCGAGAGTGTATGAATCTGTAGTGGAGGGAAGGCGGGGTAGGGGTCGGCCTAGGAAAGGTTGGAGGGAGGGAGTAAAAGGTTTTGTGTGCGAGGGGCTTGGATTTCCAGCAAGCATGCGTGTGTGTATTTGATAGGAGTGAATGGAGACAAATGGTTTTTAATACTTTACGTGCTGTTGGAGTGTGAGCAAAGTAACATTTATGAAGGGATTCAGGGAAACCGGCAGGCCGGACTTGAGTCCTGGAGATGGGAAGTACAGTGTCTGCACTCTGAAGGAGGGGTGTTAATGTTGCAGTTTTATAACTGTAGTGTAAAGCACCCCTCTGGCAAGACAGTGATGGAGTGAATGATGATGAAAGTATTTCTTTTTCGGGCCACCTTGCCTTGGTGGGAATCGGCCGATGTGTTAATAAAAAAAAAAAAAAATCACTTATCTGTTACAAGCAAATTTAAGAAATTTGCTTAGTACAACTGGTATCTTATCTTCAGTGGATAGTGCAAGGATAGAAGGTAGCAAGAGATTGCGGTAGATTAGATTAGATTTTGCCACCGAAGTGGCTAGTTTATTGTGCACCCCATATCCATCCTGTGGACGGTAGTGCAAGAGCATATGGATACACAAAAGGCCTAGGCACTAGGCCCCAAAGGGGTTAACAATTGTACATTTGGGTTTATATCTACATTTCAATTATCTGTTACAAGCAAATTTAGGAAATTTGCTTAGTACAACTGGCATCTTATTTCATGAATAAGATATCTTGACATGTCACATAGGTTATTATACTGTCTATCTCTATATTCCTCAATAAGTGGACAATTAAGCACATAGTGTTCAAGACAGTGACCATATGCCTGATCACATAATTTGCATTTAGTTTGATCATCATCTGTGTCTCCCAAACTGTCAGAAGTACTTGTAGCCAAGCCTAAGCCTGGCCACTACAACATCAGTCAGTCTGTTCACATTGCAAGTTGCTCCACAAACATGCCCATCTGTGCTCGCATTATCATGAGCACAGATAGGCACGTTCATAGAGATTAATTTGGATTTATATCTACAGTTCACTTATCTGTTACAAATTTAGGAAATTTGCTTAGTATAAGTGGTATCATACCTTCACTAATAAGATATCTTGACATGTCACATAGTGTTCAAGACAGTGACCATATGCCTGATCACATAATTTGCATTTAGTTTGATCATCATCTGTGTATCTCCCAAACTGCCAGAAGTACTTGTAGCCAAGCCTAAGCCTGGCCACTACAACATGTCAGTCTGTTCACATTGCAAGTTGCTCCATAAACATACTTATCTACGTTCATGTTATCATAGTGGGTTATAGATCTACTCAGGCTTCTAACTACATTCCTATAGCTATCATTTTCATTATTTATTTCTCTCCTAATATTATTCCTAATGCTAGACACAGATATACCAAAGTTATATTCTACATTCTCCTTCTGGGTCCTCTTCTTGGCTAACATATCAACTTTATCATGAAGGAGTAATCCAATGTGTGACGGAATCCATAGCAAATGTACATTAATTCCTTTGTCCCGGATTTTTGAGTATCTATACCTGGCTTCTCCAATGAGCATGCTGTTAGAGTCATTATATGAGTCAAGAGCCTTCAATGATGACAGAATCAGTAATGATGATAGAGTCAAGCTCAGTGTCATAAGTTAGCTTTAGTGCCATTAGGATTGCAAACAATTCAGTTTGCAGTGTAGACGCCCAGTTGTTAATTCTTATGCTAGTTCAAAAAAATTATTATTGCTCTTAACTAGGGAGGTGGCAACCAGAGCAGATGCAGCCCTGCCAGAAGACTCCTGTTTAGATCCATCAGTGTATATAACTTGAGATAACTTATTACTATCAGCTAGGCGAGAAATTTCTTCTTGAGCAGTTGCTTTAACAAGTGATTTAAGGAAGGGATTACTAGCAATGAGCTTCTTGGGAGGGAGTCAGGATTAAAGGAGGGCCCATCAGCAAGAAGGGAAGGTAAAGAAAGGGCCGCAGAGCGAAGACAACGACGGAGGTAAATTCTACGTGCTCGTTGATAGAGTGGACAGTCGAACAGAATATGGCGAACAGATACTGGAACCTGACAATGCTCACAGAGAGGGATCTAGGTATACATCATATGCAGAAGATTTGGAAAAAATGAGTTATTTAGGTTCATTACAAGTTTAGCTTTTTACAGTTGTCTTGTATGGTGCGTCCTGTGGCTCGGTTGGTAGCGCACTCAGCTCTTATACTGAGCATCCGAGATCAATCCCCGGCACGGGTGGAAACACTGGACATGTTTCCTTATACCAGCTGTCCTTGTTCACCTGGCAATAAGTAGGTACCTGGGTGTTAGTCGCATCCTGGGGATAAGATTGAACGACCACAATGGAAATAAGACAGTCCATGAAGACGCATTTATTTTCTTGGGTTATCCTGGGTGACTAACCCAATGGAAATAAGTCACTGACTTTTCTTTGGGTTATCCTAGGTAATCTACATATGCTGCTATGTATGATAAATTATGTAGTAAGTGCATTTATGTACCTGAATAAACTTACTTATTCTTACCCCGGGTTAAAAATCCAAGCAAAATCTTAACTTATGGTGGTTGTCCTATGGGCCTCTATATTATTTTGTTTTGTGTAAGCAATAATATGAAATAAAAAAACTGTATGGCTCTTGATGTAAGCAAGTGGACCAGTGCTTCTCTTACTGGATGGGAAATAAGACACAGTCCTCGATGACGAACTGCCTTTCTTGGGTTATCCTGGGCGGCTAACACTCCGGGGTTAAAAATCCGAACGAAAACTTATCTCAATGCCTGACGTATCCCCAGATGTTATGAACCCTAGTCAGCGCTATATAACCCGTGGTTTAGCGCTTCTATTTGATTATAATAATAATATGAACCCTAGTGCTCCCCATGAATGTGCTCCACCTTTGACACACACTCCCTCTTTGACAGCAACATACTATGACTCACGAAAAGCAACCTAACCGCACGAAACCCAATCTCCAGGCTTGGATCATGATAGAGGGAGACTTCTTTGGGACGAAATTGTTAGGGCTTCTAGACACAATAACGTAGTGATAGTAGGGGATTTTAACTTTAGTCAAATTGACTGGACCTCTTTGACCAGTAATCTGGAGTCCAGTGACTTTATGGAAGTAGTTCAGGACTGTTTTCTGAAGCAGTGTGTGACGGAGCCTACCAGAGGTAATAATTTGCTCGACCTAGTCTTGTCAAATAAAGAAACCCTTGTAAATAATCTGGAGATCACTGAAGAGCTTGGAGCTAGTGATCACAAATCCATTACTTTTAATATTACCTGGGAATACGAGAATAGGGATAATACGGTAAAAGTTCCTGATTTTCGTTCTGCCGATTATATTGGACTTAGGGAACACCTGTCTAATCTCGACTGGGGTAATCTAGCTAACGATTACGATGGGATCTGCGTTTATGATTTTTTTCTTAATAATGTACAACGTGCACAAAGTATGTTTATTCCCCAGAGAGAATTTAGGTCAAATAATAATGATCCCAAATGGATTAACAGGAGGCTAAAACATCTATTAGGGGAGAAAAGA
This sequence comes from Cherax destructor, assembly GCA_009830355.1. Lineage (NCBI taxonomy): Eukaryota > Metazoa > Arthropoda > Malacostraca > Decapoda > Parastacidae > Cherax > Cherax destructor. The sequence continues at coordinate 68,589 of WNWK01000416.1, read as the reverse complement.
GGAATTTATAGGAGCATCAAAAGAGGAGATGTTAACCTTATTGACCAATATGTTCAGTTGAAAAGAGAAGTAAAAAAGAGGATTAGAAAGGCTAAACGTGACTGAGATTAAGGTTGCTAATGAATCAAAGACTAATCCAAAAGGGTTCTTTCAAATGTATAGGACGAAGGTGAGGGAAAAGGTAGGACCTCTGAAAATTGGGAATGGACAGCTGACGGATAACGAACTGGAAATGTGTTCTCTATTTAATGACTATTTTTTGTCAGTCTTTACACAAGAAGACGTAAATGAGATTCCAGAAATTAACAATTATTCAGTTCCTGAAGAATTCAAATTAACTAATATTACTGTCACGAGGGACATGGTTATCAAACAGATAGATAAACTGAAGCAAAATAAGTCCCCGGGACCCGACGAGTTGTTTTCCAGGGTACTTAAAGAATGCAAGATGGAAATTAGTCAGCCATTAACGAATGTGTTTAATACGTCCATCCTAACTGGTGTTGTGCCAGAGATGTGGAAGATAGCTAATGTAGTTCCTATATTCAAATCAGGGGATAAGTCAATTCCATCAAATTACCGTCCAATAAGCCTCACGTCTATAGTAGGCAAATTATTAGAATCAATTATAGCTGATATTATTAGAAGTCACCTTGAAGAACATAATTTGATTAATGAATCTCAGCATGGGTTCATGAGAGGTCGTTCCTGCCTGACAAATTTACTGACGTTTTTCAATAAAACATTTGAGGCAGTAGACAGTGATAAAGAATATGATATAGTTTACTTGGATTTCAGTAAGGCCTTCGATAGAGTACCTCACAAGAGACTATTAAGAAAGGTGGCAGCTCATGGTATAGGAGGTAAAGTTCTAGCATGGATAGAGGCATGGCTTACCAATAGAAAGCAGAGAGTTTCCATTAATGGGGTCAAATCTGAATGGGGATTAGTCACTAGTGGCATTCCACAAGGATCAGTTTTAGGCCCATTGTTGTTCATAATTTACATAAATGACCTTGATGAAGGAATTGCAAGTGACATGAGTAAATTTGCTGATGATACAAAGATAGGCCGTATAATTCATTCTGAGGAGGATACCAGTGAACTCCAGGAGGATTTGGACAAATTAATGTCTTGGTCTGAAAAGTGGCAGATGAAGTTCAATGTGGATAAGTGTAAGGTGCTAGTCCTTGGTAATGAAAATATCCCTCGAATTTATAAACTAGGTGAAGTAGAGCTTGATCATACAGAATGTGAAAAAGACTTGGGAGTCATGGTAAGCAGAAATCTAAAGCCAAGACAACAGTGCCTAAGTGTGCGCAATAAGGCTAACAGATTACTAGGATTTATTTCAAGAAGTATAAGCAACAGAAGTCCAAAAGTTATTTTACAGCTCTATGTACATCACTAGTGAGACCTCATTTGGATTATGCAGCTCAGTTTTGGTCTCCTTACTACAGGATGGATATAGATTCGTTGGAGAACATACAGAGAAGAATGACTAAAATGATTTACAGTATAAGAAATCTCCCGTATGAAGATAGACTTAGAGCATTGAATCTCCACTCTCTGGAGAGACGTAGAATGAGGGGAGATATCATCGAGGTGTACAAGTGGATGATGGGCATAAACAAAGGAGATATTAATAAAATACTGAGGATATCGAACCAAGTAAGAACCAGAAATAACGGATTTAAATTGGATAAATTTAGATTTATTATTATTATTATTATTATTATAATCAAATAGAAGCGCTAAACCACAGGGGTTATACAGAAATTTAGATTTAGAAAGGACATAAGCAAGTACTGGTTTTCGAACAGAGTTGTAGATACGTGGAACAATCTTCCGAGTAAGGTGATAGAGGCTAGGACCTTAGGTGGCTTTAAAAAGAGATTGGACAAATATATGAGTGGGAGGGGCTGGGTTTGATTAAGTGTCGTGAGTAAATTATTAGGTAGTGGTGGTTTTGATAAGGACCTGCCTTGTATGGGCCAGTAGGTCTTCTGCAGTGTTCCTCCATTCTTATGTTCTAAAATAACCCAACGTAACGTAAACTTCGTCCGCCAGCGGTAGATATGGGATTAGCTCGCCTTGGTTTATAAAAAGAATAAAGATTTTATTTCTTTGTAAAGGTTACAATGTGTAATAACAATTTTGGTTTGCTAAGTACAAAGAAAGCCACTATCATGCTGGGGCAGTTCAGTTCGTCATTGTTTACGTTAACTGTGATTGGCCAGGAGTGTCAGTGCTAACCTTTGATTGGTCTTGACTCACGAAATCGTAATGACACGATTGCAAACAAACCATACCACGGTAACTAACGGGTATGGTATGGGGTTTTGAGACTCATTGACGGCGCTTTTTTAAAGGGGTGGACCGGTAAGCCAGCGGAAGGCCTCGGTCAGATGACCAAAAGCTCCAACGGCGAGTCATCATCTGACTAAGACCCGCGTCAGGAAACACTTGTCCTGTTTCCTGACGAACCTTACCTAACCTCTGATCGCGGGTTCGAACCCCACTCGTGGTATGGTTTGATTGGTCTTGACGTGCTGCAAGTCCCAAAATAAATGCATTATTTTTGCTAGTAAGGAAGTAAGTTTATTCAGGTCTACACAAATACAGTTTTTTGGGTTATCCTAGGTTTTCTACACATGCTGCTATGTATGATGATCTATGTAACTGTATTTGTGTATACCTGAATAAACTTACTTACTATGTGTACAGAACCTAGGATAACTAATAATAATAATAATGCTAATATCTCCCAAAATAAACTTTGTGGGTTTAGCGCTTAGTTTTGGTTGTAATAATAATAATTCGCACAAGAAATAAAAATTTATGCTGGAGATAACATTTTTTTGTATTAAAAAAATATAATGATTGATTTTTTAAAAAACGGATCTTCATTTTAGCCCATTTGATGTACTTATAACATGTTTGCCCCTAACACCATCTCAAGAGTTTATTTATTATGTACACGAAGCCTAAATAAAACTTGTTAATGACCCCAATGGAAATATGTCACTTTGTCTGACCTTTTTGGGTTATCCTAGGTTCTCTACACATATGCTGCTATGTATGATAATCTATGTAACTGTATTTGTGTATACCTGAATAAACTTACTAATTTTGGAAAAGTGAAAAGCTGTTTCTGGAGGCCAGAACCAGCATTGATCATGCTTTTAGGTTATTAAGTTTTATAACATACTTGTTTTGAGTATAATTTTACGTCTTTAGTAAATTCTACTGTAGTATGAATAAAAGTATATCTATGATACACGCTTATTTAATGTAAAATTAAATAAATCAAGAACACTCAAATTTCTTATAAGAAAAACATGAAATGTGGATAGTGTATTTTTACCTCAAGAACGCTTGGAATGTATTTGAACTCTCGAACAAAATAACAGTATTACACGTGAAAGATATATGTATTTTAATGAGATGATGCATATTTTAATTCTGATGCATAAAATATAAGCTGTTTAAATACTGTACAAACATTTTATTTAAAATTAGTTAATAAAAATGTGTTAAAGCCAAGATAAGCTAGTATAGGTTTTGTTTTGATTCTTGGTAACTGTGACGTGTACTTGTTGTTCTCGACCAGTGGACACTCAACAAGTAGCAGACATGGACCTGTGGTGGAGCCTCACCTTACTTTTACCTCTCTTATATCTCACCAGTGCCCAGAATCCTCACAAGAGGTTCGAATACAAGTACAGCTTCAAGGGCCCGTACCTGGCACAGAAGGACAACCAGGTTCCTTTCTGGCAGTATAGTGGCAGTGAGTATGGCTCAGCTGCTGCTGGCCGGGTCGTCTGCTAACATATGTTATCTTCCACCACAGGCTACTCTTCTTGTATACCAGGCACAGGGTAGTGCCCCACAGCTACCTTGCCCACTCTTCTGTGGCTCGGGCATCTGAACTAATCCAAGTAGAAGTAGTCAGGATAAACAGAAAGCCTGCCATAGTGACCTGTGGTACCGGTGTAATTATTCGAGGTTTATTATTTGTAACTTTAAGCCAGGTAAATGTAGACATATGTAACTTAGACAATAAGACGACGTTTTGCTTATCAGGAAGAACATTGTCAGGCCGCCAGTATATATTACATGGGCACTGACTTTATATAGGGAAAGAAGATTTTATTAAGTCTAAGTGTATATATACAAGTTTTAGCTGGTCTTGAAGGGGGGCACACAAATTATGGGCACAGTTAAAGTACTTAGTGGATTTAACCAAGAATAACTCACTAAAGTTAGTGTGATTTATTTCCATTAGTAGCAGTGGTAGTGGTTGCATAATAGTAGAATGGAAGGTGTCTCAGGTAAGTAAGTTTATTTAGGTACAGGTACATATAAGCACAATTATCATACATAGTTTAACATGTGTAAATTACCTAGGATAACCCAAGAAAGTCAGACAAGGTCAGTGTCGTGTATTTGAAGTAGAATTCTTGCAAAAATCTGAGGTTCATTGATGCTGGTGAGCAGCTCCTGATCCAAGGAGTTTGACCTGTCGTCTCCCTCCTTCAGTTGAACTTGTTTTCCATTACCCAGGTGCTGTAGGACACCATTGGGTTTAGCCCTTCTCCCATGCATATAATATTGTACATAACTTTTGTGATGAATGTGTGCATGTAATGTGTACTGGTTTTATAGAGTACAGCAACTTAGTTGTCAGGAATGTTACATTTTGAGTTATTACAAGGATATTCTAGATAAGTCATTATTCAATGTCATTTTCCTACATGTCTGTGTAGTTTGTAATTATTAAGATTTAAATAAAAATTACTTAAGTACTATAATAACCTGTGTATTGGCTAACCTAAACAAGGAATTGCACTACACAGAAACTCGTATCAGTGTTGCCAACAAACTCCCTGAAAACACCAAATTGAAAAAATGTATACAAAATTTTTAGTATAGAGGTCTGTATAAGAAGAGTAGGGGCATTAGATGTGAAGCACATGAAGGTCTTACAGAAGATGTAATAAAGTAATGCTCTTTTGTTTCAGTTTCTGTGAAATAAATATACCATAAACCTGCTACCATTTCACCTAGGTGTACAAGTTAATTTAACCATAAAAAAAATATTGGACAATGCTGGAAAGAGAGGTCTACATTTTATACATGTTAGTAATTTCCTATTTTTAACTAGAGCAGTGCTATGCTTATGTTAAATAAATTTTATCAAAAGTGTGTGACTAATTTTAGAATAAAAATAAAGCCAGGTTTCTGTAATTTACATTTCTAAATCCTGGTTGCATATGATTTAACTGATGAAGTCAAAAGTAAATTAGAGTATCTCAGTGTTCTGGTAAATGAAGGGAAAAGTGTGTTTATAGTACTATATGAAACAGATTTTGCTAATATCCAACTTGCGTGAAATGGAGAATTTGTAGTTTAATATTAAAATTAAATCTATTTTCGTTGAAACTGTTTGCCATTCACCTATGGATAGATCTTGGAAAACTTTGCTAAGGTATTATAAAAAAAATATTGGGCCCAGCTGTGGATATTTACAATGCTTTATTTACCTGAAGTGCTAAATATTGTGGGCCATTGAGTGCAAGGAATGGTACAGGCTTGATCCTCAGTCTGCTAATTGCAACCTGATTTCTGAACATATACAGTGGTACCCCGACTTACGATATTTTTTCATTCCAGAATGCTGTTCAAGTGCCATTACCAAACAAATTTATCTCCATAAGAAATGATGTAAAATAGACTAGTCCTTTTAGACCCCCAAAATTACACTTACAAAAGCATTTAAAAAAATCAACTTACATAAAAGGGTGTGTTTGGGGACCATCGTAAGTCGGGGTACCACTGTATTCACTTTGTGAGAAAGTCACGGGGCTGTGAGGTCGAAAGGGAGACCTAATTAACCACACCTTGCCTTGGCAAATAGCTGTCAGCCACGCCTCTAGACTTAAGTGCATAAGTGTTCGCAATAAAGTGAACAGAATCCTTGACTTCATATCAACAAGTATAAATAATAGAAGTCCTCAGGTTGTTCGTCAACTCTATCTCTGGTTAGGCCTCATTTAGATTATGCTGCACAGTTCTGGTCGCCGTATTACACAGTGGATATAAATGCACTGGAAAACATAGAGGAGGATGACGAAGTTGATCCCGAGTATCAGAAATCTTCCTTATGAGGATAGACTTGAGGGCCCTAAATCTGCACTCTTTGGAAAGGCATAGAATTAGGGGGATATGATTGAGGTGTATAAGTGGGTGTGGGTGGGTGTGAGTTGGACCTGACTAGCTTGTGCTAATAGGTCTGATGCCGTGCTCTTTGCTTAAGTGGATGTGACCTGGACCTGACTAGGTTGAGTCAGCAGCATAAGCCAGTAGGCGACTTGGATCTGCCTTACATGGGCCAGTAGGCCTGCTGCAGTGTTCTTTCTTTCTTATGTTCTCCATTCTCACTTTCTACCCTTTATTACTTTCATCATAATGTAGGAATTTCCTCATTCTTCAGATGCCATTGCCAGTGAAGAGAGTGTGCGCATCACCCCATCACTACGCAGTCAAAAGGGTCAGATTTGGACTAAGAACCCTACAAACTTTGAGTGGTGGGAAGTGGACTTTGTTTTTCGCGTAACTGGCCGAGGGAGAATAGGTGCTGATGGCTTGGTTAGTTGACATTATTGGATTGATATAACAGAGTGCAATGCAGCCTCTACTTGATTTTGTATGTATGTACAGTATTTGTAGGATTGTACACAATTCTCACTAGCATTTTTGACATTAATCTTGCATGTATGACAGTAATCATTGAATGTTGATACCATACTTTATATCACTGTACAGTATAAACAACTTAGAAAGTTTTTAATAATTTGTTAATTATAATGCATTCTTTACAAGAGCCTTTTTGGTGATCTGTGTAGTAATTTATTTCTAAAACATTCCATAATTTGTAAATTTGCATGAACCTCATGCTTAAGAAATATTCCACACTTTTGCCTCATCTAAAATTACATTTTGGTGAAGATATGACTAGAGAATTTTCTTCCAGAAATTACTTTGTTCACCATACATTTTTCCATTATATTTTGACTAGGTATTGAGACATATTGGACAACATACTCCTAAGATTTAGGTGAATACTAATACAGTGGACCCCCGGTTTTTGTGATTTTTCGTTCCAGAATGCTGTTCAAGTGCCATTACCAAACGAATTTATTCCCATAAGGAATAATGTAAAGTAGACTAGACCTTTTAGACCCCAAAAATACACTTACAAAAGCATTTACAAAAATACACTTACATAAAAGGGCGAGTAAAATACACTTACATAAAAGGGCGAGTTTGGAGCATCACGAACACCGGGGGTCCACTGTACTACTCTGGTTGACATTTTTGGGCCCCCTACTACATTGATTTATCACCTTACCCTGTTTATTAGTGTATAAAATTCTCATTAAATTTTTTTTATAATATTTTCTGATCTGTGAATAAGCAGTCTGTGCCAGATAAATCTTTCAATAAATTTCTACAGTACATGATAAAAGTAGAGCCCCTCGTTGCCTGAGTGTACATCCTTTTGTATCAAACTTCAAATTTTAAAGATTTGTTGGTATTTTTAATTTAATTATCTTAATTTTTTATTAGTTTGTAATTTTCATCATACTTTTCAGTAGCTTTTAAAAAATGTGTACCTCATAGCTATCTTTGATCTTTCCCTTAGACCACAGCATTAGCCTTTGATTAGATTACTTCTGGATTTTTTACTTGCAGGCTCTATGGTTTGCTGACAAACCTGGTGTTGAAGGTCCTGTATTTGGCAGCTCAGACAAATGGAATGGTCTTGGAGTATTCTTTGATTCCTTTGACAATGACAACAAAAGAAACAACCCATATGTCATGGCCATGGTTAATGATGGCACCAAGGTTTATGATCATGAACAGTAGGTGTTAAATTCAGCTAAAAGTTCTGTGTGAAGAATTTGCTAAAATGCATTCTATGTAAGCCATTGGAATGATGGTATACATACTTATGCTGTTTACTTCTGAATACTAGTCAGCAACTGTAGTAATTTCATGCACTGTACTATAACAGTTAATAATTTTTCAGTGATGGATTGAGTCAACAGCTTGGTGGCTGCCTTCGAGACTTTCGAAACAAACCTTTCCCAGTGAGAGCAAAGGTTGAATATTACAAAAATATTCTAACTGTAAGTGCACTTTTTGTATTTATTAAAAATATAATTTTTGTTTAACCCATTAACTGTCCAAACGTATATATGTATACGTTTCTACCGTAGCGCTCCGAACGTATATATGTTTTTTTTTACATGCTTTCTTATGGGGAAAATCAAGGTCAGAGCGCTAGCAGTAAAAACGTATATATACGTTTGGACAGTTAATGGGTTAATTAACCCTTTGGGGGTCCAAGGACCCTCTCCAAAACTCTTTCTCAGGGTCCAAGAATTTAAAAAAAAAAAAAGATTTTTTCTTATGAAATGGTAGATAATCTTTTCCGATCATAATGCCACAAGAATTATGAAATTTGATCGAAAACTAACGGAATTATGCTTTCGCGAAGTTAGCGGTATCGATGACATTTACGCATCTGCGATTTCGCCCACTTTGAGCCCTATTTTCGGCAAATTCTAATGTTTCAGTCTACTAAAATTAGAGCTATTTCGCTAGAACTCCATTTCTTCTATCGATTGAGTACAAGAAACTGCCTATTTACCAATTTCAACTAGCCAAAATAGTGGTCAGAAAATGGCAATTTGGCCAATTTCACACAAATTTCAAACGATGCCAATTTCAAAATAGGGTCCATAATAAACAAGGCAGACATTCCTGGCACTAAAATAACATATTTTCTGTTCATTAGTCACGTCTCCAGACCCCTCTTACATTACTTTTGCTTTCCTATTTGAATTTTTATTCTCACAAAAAATAGAAGATTTACTGTTATGTATACAACTGCATCATTGTAAAAATGGTATAAATAATATCAGTGCACTTGTGCAAGAATATTAGACTCTCCAGTTGATGTGTATTGGACGCATGGTGTGATTTGTTTTCTCTTGAACATCGGCCAAAATCGAACATTTTCGCTACTTTGCGCTCAGTTTCAAGGTACTTGTCATCGTGAAACCAGTCAAAATTATCTCTATTTTTGTAATATATCATCTATTCTATAAAATGAGACTAAGAAAACGAGAATACAAGCATAAATACCATACGAAAATAGACTGCAAAGTCGCTGTTTTAAACCAAAAACACGGTCAGTTTTTTTCCTCATTATGCACTGTGGTGTGCAGGAATTTTTTTATACTGCGCACACTGACCGCACAGACCCATTCTATCACATCTAGGCCTAACAGCCTATTTCTGCTTGATTTGAGGGCGCTAGAATTTAGGCGTACTAGTACGACCATAACCCCAGGGCGTAAGCCGTACTAGTACGACCGAAACCCCGAAAGGGTTAAGTAATTTTGAAAGATTCTCTGTACATTGGGAAATACACAGAATCTGAATGCTCTGTAAAATACTTTTGTTTATAACATCACAATAATAAAACCCTCTTCTTATCAGAGCTACAAGATTTTTATACATGTATTGTATGCTATGCATAATATTCTCAAAGGAAAAGAAGCTTAATTTGATTGCTTAAGTAGCTGGATGTGCAGTGCTGTTAGGAAGTTCACTGTTGAGCCAGTCAATACCTACAAATCTTATGAATTTTGCAGACTGAAATACAGTGGTACCTTGACTTACGAGTTTAATTCGTTCCGTGGCCCAGCTTGTAACTCAGTTTACTCGTACAGTGGAACCCCGAGTTTCGTACGCCCTGAGTATTGTACTTTTCGAGTTTAGAACCGTTTTTTCAGCTAAATTTTGTTTCGCATTGTGCCCTGTGTTTCGTACCGTGTAACAGACCTGTCCGCCTCCCCACGCAGCCGTCGTGAGTCAGTCTGGCTTTGTTTCTTCTCGAGTGAACATTACATTATATACTAGGCATTTAAAGTGCCCTAGAGCAATAAAATGCATATTCAGTACATTCATTACTTAAAATATTTGTAGTCTTAATGGACTTAATATAGGCTGCAAGGTGAATAGTAAGGTAGGTAGGTATCAAAGTGTGGTAGGTATGTAACCCCCATCTGGCCACTCCACCCACACATTATATACGTACTAGTCTTTTAAAGTGTCCTAGAGCAATAAAATGCATATACAGTACACTCATTACTTACCTTAAAATATTTGTAGTCTTAATGTAGAGTGAGAGATGAGTATGTGAGAGTGTAGAAGGTTCGCGAGTTTTGTAAACAAACCAGTAGTTGTTGTTAGTGGACACGAATGGTTTTTGTTCACTCCTCAAGCCGACTGGAAAAACATCTCGTATTTATGTTAATTTATGTTTATATGTTATGTAGCGTGTTTATTATATAATTTTGAAAAAAATATAGATGGATTAAGCAAAATGTCTATATTAACGTTTTATATAATAACACACACTTAGTGATTTTAATGTGTTCCTGCATGCCAGCAGGACTTTTTGGGTTATCCTAGGTTCTCTACACATATGCTGCTATGTATGATAATCTATGTAACTGTATTTGTGTATACCTGAATAAACTTACTAGCTCAGGTGCAAGTTGTGGAGTTTAAAGCAGTAAAGTTCAGTGACAAAGTGTAGCATTAAGAGTGTAGCAATTAAGCGATAGAAAAAGGACTTAACGAAATAAACTCTTGACAGCATAAGCCGCTCTGCCTATCTTCTGCAAGGTATGTAAATGGTGTACGTACACCAGTTCATTTGTACATTATGGTTTTCTTATGAAAGAAGTGATCTAATGCAGTTAGCATTACAAACGCCATTTTCTCTGTACTAACACGTCTGAAGGAGGAAAGAATGGGAAGACGTTTTCATAGCTGGAGCAAGAATGCCCACCACCACATACGTAATGACATACATATTTTATTCATTCTAGAGTGTATATCAGGTTTTTATGTTATTTATATTGTTTATTATGTCATTAGATGAATTGTGATAGATAAATAAGCCGTAGAGTTGATTATAGCATCATATTGAAGTACTATTTTGTCATGCCTCCTGACAGCAGGAACGGATTAATTGGATTTACGTACATTATTTCTTATGGGAAATATTGCTTCGACTTTAGAAACGTTTTGACTTTAGAACTAGCTCCTGGAACGGATTAAGTTCGAAACTAATTGAAATGTCATTAATCTGTTCCAGCCCAAAAAAAACACCCCAATTTAAATTACTGCAATAATAAAGGCTGGGCTTCATGAAATAAGTCAATCACTTACTTCCCAGATATTCGCCTGGAACGCCAGCTGGCCTCCTGACTTGGGGAAAAAAAAATTGAGAAAATCGCTTTTCTTTCAGTGTTTTCCTTATGGAACTAGTGATCTAGTGCAGTTAGCCTCACAAAAACTCCATTTTCTCTTGCTCAAGACCACAGAAAACGTTATAGGAAAGAGCAGTAATTATTTTATAACAAACAAACAAATTTTATTTCATTGCAGATTACATGGGTATCGGAAGTTACAATGTAAATTGAGTGCAAGGAGAGCCACTGACATGCCATGGCATTAGGGGCAGCTTATTCTAGTCCTTAAAAACTATGTACTTAATATTAGAGAAATTTATTGAGTTTATTCTAGTTAAAAATTATTTTCAAAATTACAATATGATGAAATTTTACTATTTAAATTATTATATAATGATATTAGATTGTTACAGGTGTTAAGATTCTTGAATGATAATATGGAATTGAGATTATCTTAAGGAAAATAACATTGAGCATTTTTGACATTAACTTATAGTATGAGTAGGGGGTAACATAATAGTAACATATTATTAAAAATTGAGATTATCGTATAGGAAAGTAACAATGAGCATTTTTCAAAGTAGTTTATAGTATGATCATTTAGTTTTGGGTGAGTAGGTGGTTTTTGAGTTGTCTTAAATTGATTTTCAGACAAGATTACCTTAATATTTACTGGTAATGAATTCCAGATTCTGGGGCCCTTTATGTGCCCTTTATGGCCTATTTTATTCATTCTAGAATATATATCATGTTTCTGTTATTTATATTGTTTGTCATATGATCAATTGTGATAGATAAATAAGCCATAGAGTTGATACTAGTGTTATATTGAAGTATTTTCTCCTGCCTCCCAAGAGCCAGGAATTCCGTTGGCATCAGCTAATGTTCCCAGATGGTTCCTGATTGGCTGCCAGACTACGTATTAGCTCCGCCCACTCTCTTATGATGCCAAATTGTCAATTATTATATTAGAAAGAATAATACAAGAAATAGCAAAAAAAAAAAAAAAATTTCCTAAAAATTTTATGGGATATGAGCAGTCATGTTGTTAGCAGCGGTGTCACCATACATTATACAAATGACTATAATTCCTTGTACGAGCATTGTAGAACATTGATTATTGTGCCATTGTGTTGCCAGCGAGTTAAGCTATTTTTCTATACTATTAAATCAGTTTCCATAATTTTTTTATTTTTTTCGCTCGCGTGCCACGCACCGCATACCTCCCCTGAAGCTTGCTTGTAACTCGGATTTTGGCTCAAAATTCTAAACAAAAAATCGGCTGAGCGACAGCTCATAACTCATAAGTTGGAGCACTTGTAAGTCGAGGTACCACTGTACAGGTTTTGCAAACAAATCACAGAACAGGTTGGCCTTGAACCCATGGCAAGCAAGTCCTAAAACTCGCAGGCCAGTGTGTTAACCACTTGACCAGTTGGCCTGCGAGTTTTAGAACTTGCTTACTATGGGTTCAAGCCTTACCCATCCCATCGTTAGTTATTGGCCTAGGTTGATGAAGATCCCTTTTCATATTATATTACTGGTATTAAATTAAATTTGATTTTCAGCTCTCAATAGCCTTTTTTTCTTCACTTTCCTGTTTATTGTGCTATTCATGTAGATCTTTGTCGTGTATCTTAGGCAGCTTTTAAGTGATTGTGTGTAATGTATAATTGTTACTATTGTTGACTTGGAAGTTACTGTATGGCTGTTTCTGAATGCACTTCATATAGTTTTTTATGTTTTGTGTGCACACAAGCATAGACAATTTTACATTTGAGCCTGTATCTTTTCTTATGGATTCTTCTCTTAAGTCAAGGATTTAATAGTACATCAGTTATCTGGCCCCTTCCTTGTGGGGGGGGATGGGGGCACTGTAGTCCCAACATTAAATGCTTATATCTGCTTTTCACGATTCATTTGTTTTGCATTTTTCTTTATTCATGGTGTATTTTACAAAACTGCCAGTTAATGGTAATAAAGCTGATACTGACAAGTACTGGAGTTGGGAAAAAGACATAAAATGCAAACATGAGAGCATTTTATTGGAAAGGCTTCAGTCCTGGGATTTTCTCACTCCAAATGTGTAATGACCAAGGTCTCAGGATTTAAACATTTGCAGTAAGATGACCTAGCATTTGCATTTTTGCCTTTTCTCAATTTCACACCACCAGGTAATGTTAAAAGCCAAATCGATTACCAGATAATTAATAATCTGCTGTATTTAGCAATAGTATAAGTTTTCCTGTTTACATGTGTGTTTGCAGTACGCACAGTAAAAAAAAAGTAAAATGACTAAATATCGTGGAGAAGAGTTTTTCTTTCAAAACTGGCTTATAATTTATTGGATTTCTGAGAAGTGGATGTCAAAATAATTTGGAGGAATAGTAAATAAGAAAAAGAAAATGTTGGTAATTATAGTGAGATGCACTAATTTTCTTAGAGGCATTGATAATAGATTGAAATGAATAACAAATTCTGTAATTGGGATGATTAATGAAAAGTATGTTTGGAGATAAACAGGAAACTAAATTAGGGGAAAGTGAACAGTATTATATAGGTAAGCATTCCTTTCAATTGAATAATTTGTAGTAGTGTGCCTGCAACATTTTTGCAAATGTACTTTTTAGCATGAGTAACTGGCTGCATAGTGGATGCGAAAAATTGAACACGGCTAACAAAATATATAACTTTGCTATTGATGGACATATGCAGGTAAAGACACAGCTGCTTGAGTTTGATTATACCAAACTTGAGGAGGAAGATCCAGATATAAAAACTGTTACTTCTACACCGGGAGATACTGATCCTCTTGTTAAGACAGAAGACTACTCCTTCCATGAGCCATTTTCAACTGCATATCCCTCTGCTGCTGAGACAACTTTGCCTCCTGTATATAATGAACAACCAGCCACAACTAAACACAGTTCCATTGATTATTCAACGACTGTGTCATTTTTTGGTTATGGAAGTGAAACTACTATGCCACCATCTGAGAGTGAAACTACTACCACAACTGCTTCTACAGTACTATTAGGTGACGAGGACTTTACTAGAGATACTGCAGATGCCAGTCATCTCTTTGTGGAAACTGTGCATAAGGCTGCTGAAGAGGAACTGTCAGCAGGATGGGGATGGTATGGAAGTAGTGAACCTCTAACTACAACTCCCAAACCTGAGAAAAAGAGACGAAGAAAGAAGCAGAGGAAGAGGAGAGGGGGAAGGAGGAGGAGGAAGAGGGTGCATATTGGAAGTCCGGTAGGAGGGCATTTAGAAGTGCAACCATGAGTGAGTGTGTGACCTTAATTTCCTGAATTTAGAATAATGGAATGCTTTTCTTCATTTGAGAAAAATATATTTTCTATTAATTTCATTTAAATAATTTTGCTTTGTATTATTTTGGCCCATTTACCCTTGTGACTAATGAATATATAATTTAGGTACATTGCTGAATATTGACACGTGTTAAGCAAAACATTGCTTGCTCTCATCTGGTTTATCCTTGTGTAAAGTTGGCAGGTACAGCATGGCTGTGGATATCCACAAGTCCTCCGTAATATTCTTAGCTCAGAAAAACCTTGTCATATAATTCTTTTTAGCAGCAATAATAGCTGTCATAATTATTCAGCTTAATACTAAATATGGAAAAAATTTGCAACAACAAGAGCATTAGAGAAAAGTTGGTACTTAATGTACGATAGGAATAAATGAAGTACAAAGGGATATCAATGCTGAGGTATTTTGTATACAGTACTGACTTGAGAATGAGGCACATAAATGCTATAATACTGTGGCTGGAACAATTCCAAGCTAACCTACAAATTGGAAATGAAAAAAATTTCCACTACTGCAGTCTCTGCTTACCAATCATATAACTTGCACTGTTGCCACATGTGGTATTTTTATATGAGAATGTAGATTTGAACATCAGCTAAATGGGTGTAAGCTGATGACTTGTCTTTCAGAGTTGGCTGGTATGGTACCCTGGGAAAACGATAGGCCATTGAGTAGGGTAAATTATGAGTTAGCAGTATTATTTTTTTGTTAAAACAGTATATCCAGCATTTTTAATTCCCTAAAACAAGGGTCTGGCATGGCAGGGCTAAAGTAAATCTTATCAGAGATAATCATATTCTTGCTAAAATACCCCTTTAATTGCCACATATTATTGTCAGAGGTAATAAAAAACTATGTTAATCTTTGCTAGCTCATTACTTTCCCAAAACTTTTCTGTCTGATCAACATAAAGGCTCAGTGATAACTCATTTATGCCTTCATGCTTCAAGTGGCTTTCCTGCATTTTTAGCAACTTTGCCAAATTTTGATCTGGACAGGGTGCTTCCCTACAGTTGTCATCCCTGACAGACATCTTCCATGTTGGAAAGTGAGTACAGTAGAAGGAAAATTCTGTAGAATGTGGATATGGCCCCAGATGGCAGCCAGATTGGTTGATTACAATCTTGCCTGAAAATATAGTTTATGCTGTTGCACTGCTAAATGGCCAGTAAAATTAATAGCACTGCTAAGCAAGCAAAAATCCCACTGGGACATTGCTGTACCTAGTTGAGACATCTGTAGGAGCATTGTTTACCTTGAGATGTACTGCACCAGATATGAATTTTATCACATTTTTTCTCCTCCCTATCACTTGTCACTTCGTATCTGTGGGATACAGCATAGAGAAATGTTAAGAGTATCTTCACTCATTTAACTTAATATTAGCTAATACAGGAAAATTTTAAGCATCCTATATTATGCTATGGGCAGACCAGTAGGTGCAACATTCTTTATGGGCTGCCATCATTGTCAACAAATATTGTTAATTTCCATTACATTTTTTTTTTTTTCAACAAGTCGGCCGTCTCCCACCGAGGCAGGGTGACCCAAAAAGAAAGAAAATCCCCAAAAAGAAAATACTTTCATCATCATTCAACACTTTCACCTCACTCATACATAATCACTGTCTTTGCAGAGGCGCTCAGATACGACAGCTGAGAATAAGTCCCTCCCAACTGTCACTATCCCAGACCCCTCCTTTAAAGTGCAGGCATTGTACTTTCCATTTCCAGGACTCAAGTCCAACTAAATCAATTAACTGGATTCCAGGAATCTCTTCACAAAATATTACCCTGCTCACACTCCAACAGATCGTCATGTCCCAAAAACCATTCGTCTCCATTCACTCCTATCTAACACGCTCACACATGCTTGCTGGAAGTCCAGGCCCCTCGCCCACAAAATCTCCTTTACCCCCTCCCTCCAACCTTTTCGAGGACGACCCCTACCCCGCCTTCCTTCCCCTACTGATTTATACGCTCTCCAAGTCATTCTACTTTGATTCATTCTCTCTAAATGACCAAACCACCTCAACAACCCCTCTTCAGCCCTCTGACAAATACTTTTAGTAACTCCACACCTCCTACTAATTTCCAAACTCCTAATTTTCTGCATAATATTTACACCACACATTGCTCTTAGACAGGACATCTCCACTGCCTCCAGCCCCTCCTTGCTGCAGCGTTTGCAACCCATGCTTCACACCCATATAAGAGTGTTGGTACCATTATACTTTCATACATTCCCTTCTTTGCCTCCATGGATAACATTTTGTCTCCACAGATACCTCAACGCACCACTCACGTTTTTTCCTTCATCAATTCTATGGTTAACCTCATCCTTCATAAACCCATCCGCTGACAAGTCAACTCCCAAATATCTGAAAACATTCACTTCTTCCATAATCCCTCTCTCCAATGTGATATCCAACTTTTCTTCATTTAAATCGTTTGATACCCTCATCACCTTACTCTTATCTATGTTCACTTTCAACTTTCTACCTTTACACACCCTCCCAAACTCGTCCACTAACCTTTGCAACTTTTCTTTAGAATCTCCCATAAGCACAGTATCATAAGCAAAAAGTAACTGTGTCAACTCCCATTTTGCATTTAATTCCCCATAATTTAATCCCACCCCTCTCCCCAACATCCTAGCATTTACTTCTTTTACAACCCCATCTATAAATATTTTAAACAACCATGGTGACATTACTCATCCCTGTCTAAGACCTACTTTTACCGGGAAGTAATCTCCCTCTCTCCTACACACCCTAACCTGAGCCTCACTATCCTCATAAAAACTCTTTACAGCCTTCAGTAACTTACTACCTATTCCATACACTTGCAACATTTGCCACATTGCTCCCCTATCCACTCTATCATATGCCTTTTCTAAATCCATAAATGCAATGAAAACTTCCCTACCTTTATCTAAATACTGTTCACATATATGCTTCAATGTAAACACTTGATCTACACATCCCCTACCCACTCTAAAGCCTCCTTGCTCATCTGCAATCCTACTCTCTGTCTTACCTCTAATTCTTTCAATAATAACCCTGCCATTCACTTTACCTGGTATACTCAGTAAACTTCTTACCCTATAATTCTTACAATCTCTTTTATCCCCCTTCCCTTTATATAAAGGAACTAACTATACATGCTCTCTGCCAATCCCTAGGTATCTTCCCCTCTTTCATACATTTATTAAACAAAAATACCAACCACTCCAACACTATATCTCCCCCTGCTTTTAACATTTCTGTCATGATCCCGTCAGTTCCAGCTGCTTTACCCCCTTTCATTCTACGTAATGCCTCACACACCTTCCCCACACTCGCATCCTGCTCTTCTTCACTCCTAAACGATGTTATACCTCCCTGGCCAGTGCATGAAATTACCGCCTCCCTTTTTTCATCGACATTTAAAAGTTCCTCAAAATATTCTCGCCATCTACCCAATACCTCCAGCTCCCCATCTACTAACTCCCCTACTCTGTTTCTAACTGACAAATCCATTCGTTTCCTAGGCTTTCTTAACTTGTTTATCTCGCTCCAAAAATTTTTCTTGTTTTCAGCAAAATTTCTTGACAGCCTCTCCCACTCTTTTATCTGCTCTCCTTTTGCACTTTCTCACCCCTCTCTTCACCTTTCTTTTACTCTCCATATACTCTGCTCTTCTGTTAACACTTCTGTTTTGTAAAAATCTCTCATAAGCTACTTTTTTCTCTTATCACACCCTTTACTTCTTCATTCCACCACTCACTCCTCTTTCCTCCTGCACCCACCCTCCTATAGCCACAAACTTCTGCCCCACATTCTAATACTGCATTTTTAAAACTATCCCAACACTCTTCAACCCCCTCACTACTCATACTTGCACTAGCCAACCTTTCTGCCAATAGTTGCTTATATCTCACCCTAACTTACTCCTCCCTTCGTTTATACACTTTTATCTCTCTTACTTGCTGTTGCCATTTTCTTTTTGTCCCATCTACCTTTTACTCAACTGTAGCTACAACTAAATAATGATCCGATATATCCGTTGCCCCTCTATAAACATGTACATCTTGAAGCCTACCCATCAACCTTTTATCCACCAATACATAATCTAACAAACATTTATTAAGATAAAATATTGTTGAATGAAATTGTTAGATAAGACTGATGACAACAAGATAACTTGCTGCTCTGCCCATGCCTTCCATACATCACTGCATTGTGGGGTTCATTATTCTCAGTTTATAAGATATTTTTGTAGTGTGCATAAAAAATAAATTGCTGTACCTTATCCATGACCTTCTTAAACTATTAAAGAATGTAAAATTGCCTTAATATTGCATTGTTCTGTGTAATTTTCTCAGATATACTGTGCAGTTTTACTCATAAATTTTTAGCATTTATGGTTTTTTATTTTTGTGTGATGTGTGTTTGTGTATGATGTGTGTGCAAACCCTTGAAGCCACTGCTGGATCACAAATTTGGTGTGCATCATCTGTATTTACTTCTGTTATCTTGAGTGATTTTGTACAGATTTTGTGTTACATGCAAGATGTCACAAGTTGGAACACAGTGAAGCAAGTGTGTTGATATACTGTATATGTATTTTAACTTATTTGTGGAACACTTAGACGAGTTCACTAATTTTTTCTAGACTATTTTTCCTTTGTATTACTTTATTCTTTTAAAGATCTTTCATTAATGTTTAATTTAGTGTTTGTCATGGAATTTGCAAATAATATCTTAATGTGTGTTTTTCCTGCCTCTTGAATTACTGTACTAAAATACTACCTTAATTTGTTTAATATACTGTACAGAGATTTTTAGTTTTCTTTAGTTACAGTATCAACGTGATTTGTAATACATTTCCAAAATGAAAAATGGGGGTAACATAAATTATGCTTACTCTTCATACAGCAACAATAATATTTATTCTGGTATCTTGGATATTTACTTCATATGGGTTTGAATATACTTCACATGTGCAAGCCCCGACAAATTATAAATTGATTGGACTACACTTCTTTTGTTACTTATTTAATGTAGAGCCTATTACTGCAAAAAGTATTTTCCCCCTTTCTAATAAAATAGTGTATTCAGTGATATTTTTATACAGAATGATGTGGTTATGCAATGATCTTAGGATTTTCAAACTGTTTCACTCACAGCTGCTGATCCACAGTGGAATGACGAACAACGACAAGGATTACGAAATTTGTATGCGTGCAGAAAATGTGTTTCTGCCAGCAACTGGCTATTTTGGCGTATCTGCTGCAACAGGCGGGTTAGCTGATGATCATGATGTAAGTCGTATTGGACAATTATTTTTCCTCTTACCCTAAATTTACTTAGGCTTCTTTATACTATTTCATACATAGGTTTGTGCTTCACTATTTTATTTTCATGTACTGTCCTTCCCTTCTAATTAAAGCCATTTTCTGTAGCTTTTCTAAAAGTGCAAGATTTAAAATAAAATTGGGCTGTTTTAAATGTTTAAATTTGGACTTTGTTTTTAACTACAGTACTACCTAGCTGTCAAGATGGGGGGAGGGATGCCTTGATGCTAGTGAAGGGCTCTTGATCCAGGGAATTGGAGCCACTTTTCCCCTTCAGTTCTAACCTAATTCCTTCCTATTACTAAAGTGCTGTACAATCATACAGGTGGTAGTACAGTGCCTACACTAAATTTAGGGGTGAGGATTTTTCAGTTTGGAGTGTCGTCTGAACTGTAATGTCAGTGCACTCTTGGGAAGACAGCAATGAGTGAATGTGTTTCCTCTTTTTTGGGTTACACTACCTCAGTGGGAAATGGCTGGTGTTCAAGACAGTATACAAATAACCTGCACATAATTTTTTTGAAATGTGACATCAAACCAGAAGCCGAGCATATTGGTAATGTTGAGTTGTTTCTGAGTAGCAAAAACCGTTCATGGGGTTTGTTGGATCAGTAATTACTTGTCTTATTACTTACGCTCAGCTATAGAAGCAGAACTATGTTCATGGTGTCCCAGCTTCATTAACATATTAATCATATTTTTTTTCTAATTTCCAATGGTGGTAGCACTTGCTACTTATTTCAGCCTATTTCAGTCTTCTACCAATATCAGTAAAGGAAAATTTCCTAAGTATCCCTCCAGCTGTGTGTTTCGAATATATATCTATATACAGTGGACCCCCGAGTTACGAACACCCCGGAAATCGTACAATTATGTAAGTATAATATTGTAAGTGCTTTTGTAAGTGTATTTTTGGGGGTCTGAAATGGACTAACCTACTTGACATTATTTCTTAAGGGAGTAAATTCGTTCGGTAATGGCACTTGAGCAGGCTTCTGGAATGAATTTTGTTCGTTACTCGGGGGTCCACTGTATATATATCTGTGGCCTGTTATTCCTCGTGAAAGTAAAAAAATCTATCTATTTTTCATATACTTTGATAACCTTTTGTTATCATATCTCATCTCTTCTCTTCCTCCTATCAGCCAGTATGGTAATCATTTGTGCTTTCAGCCATTGATCATAACTTGTAAAATTTTTTTTTTTTTAGCTCTGGGGTCCATTTTGTAGTTTTTGGGAGTTTTTATCTGCTCTACTTTTTTTTTGTAGATGATTACTACACAGCAGCTGCATATTCTATTTTTGGCCTAATGTATGTTGTAAACAGCTTTTTCAGCATCTTTCCATCCATATATTTGAAAGCTATTTTACAGTTACGCAGTGTATCATATGCATTTCCTAAGAACACTTGTTTGCGTTTTCTTGTCTCATTCAGTTTTAATAGTTTGCCTTTTATTCCTACCATGTTTAGAAGTTTCCAAAATAGTTTTTTTTTTTTATAAGGAAGCTCTCAAAAGCTTTTTGAAATGTTGATAAATACAATCTGTCCATCCATTTTTTATTGAACAGTTTGTGCATCTTTTATAATAGCTTATTAGATATGATATGTAGGAATTTCCAGACTGAAAACTGGATAGTTTACTAGTCAGAAGGATCTCTTTTTAAGTGTTTTATCCACTTACCTCTGTGGCTTTTTGAAGTATTTTTTACAATAATACAGAGGACCCCCGAAAATCGACCGTAATCCGTTCCAGGAGCTAGGCCTAAAATTGAACTGTCCAATATCAGAACCATTATTTCCCATAAGAAATAATGTAAATACAGTGGTACCTCGAGTTATGATGGTCCCCAAAATCGCCCTTTTATGTAAGTTTATTTTTTTAAATGCTTTTGTAGGTATATTTTTGGGGGTGTAAAAGGACTAGTCTATTTTACATTATTCCTTATGGGAATAAATTCGTTTGGTAATGGCACTTGAACAGCATTCTCGAACGAAAAAATATCGTAACTCGAGGTACCACTGTACAATTAATCCGTTCCAGACACCCAAAAATATTCACAAGAAATACATTTTTTAAAGATTAACTATAGTTTTACATACACAAAACACACAATAACACACAACAACAAATAATAAATTTACATTTAAAATAACATTTACTTACCTTTATTGAAGAGACTTGCTGGCATCTTGAAGATAGGGAGGAGGAGATGGGGAGGGAGCACTCATTGTTTGGAAGTGGAATTCCCCTCCAAAAGGACTTCAGGTAACAAGTCCCTCTCTGGGGTTACTTCCTTTATTTGTCTTTTAATGCCACTATGACCAGCTTGAGTCACTGGACCCCTGTCTCACAAAATAATTGTCCACAGTCCTCTGTTTCTGGCGCCTCTTTAACATGTTCCTGAAGTGCAATATGGCTGTCACTGAATTTGTTGCAGAGATGGCTTATTTCACCTTGCTCAGGGTGGTATTTTTCAACAAAACTTTGGACATCATTCCACTTTGAATAAATCTCCTTTATCTCTGAAGAAGGCACCTCCAATCTATCTTCCTCCTCCTGTGAAGCAATTTCGTCTACTCTGGTCTGATGCTGTTCCAGATGAAGCTCT
Source organism: Cherax destructor (assembly GCA_009830355.1). Lineage (NCBI taxonomy): Eukaryota > Metazoa > Arthropoda > Malacostraca > Decapoda > Parastacidae > Cherax > Cherax destructor. The sequence goes on along the minus strand of WNWK01000416.1, from coordinate 45,967 downwards.
TGTAGCTCTTCAGTGGTTAGCTCTACCCTGTGATCCTCCACCAACTCTTCCACATCCTCGCCACTCACCTCCAACCCCAGGGACTTGCCCAATGCCACAATACTTTCCATAACAGACACAGGGTCGTCAGGGTCAGGGTCAGCCTCAAACCCTTCAAAATCCCTCTGTTCGACACAACCTGGCCACAATTGTCTCCAAGCAGAGTTCAAAGTCCTGAAAGTCACTGAAGTGATTCCTCCAGAACTCTCTTAGTCAACTCAATGTCAGAAGTCATTTCAAAGCACTTTTGAAACACTGCTTTTGTGTAGAGTTTTTTGAATTTAGAAATGACCTGCTGGTCCATGGGCTGGATGAGAGGAAGTGGTGTTAGGAGGCAAGAACTTGACTTTTATAAAACTGAACTTTTTTTTTTTTTTTTTAAACACATCGGCCGATTCCCACCAAGGCAGGGTGGCCCGAAAAATAAAAAACTTTCATCATCATTCACTCCATCACTGTCTTGCCAGAGGGGTGCTTTACACTACAGTTATAAAACTGCAACACTAACACCCCCCTCCTTCAGAGTGCAGACACTGTAGTAGGTTGGTAGACAGCAACCACCCAGGGAGGTACTACCGTCCTGCCAGGTGACTGTGAAACAGAAACCTGAAACTGTTTTACATGATGGTAGGATTGCTGGTGTCTTTTTTCTGTCTCATAAACACGCTGGATAGCAGGTATATCTAGCTACTTCTACTTACACTTTAGGTCACACTACACATGCATATATATACATACACACATCTAGGTTTTTCTTCTTTTTCTTAATAGCTCTTGTTCTTTTTATTTTCTCTATTGTCCATGGGGAAGTGGAAAAGAATCTTTCCTCCGTAAGCCATGCATGTCGTATGAGGCGACTAAAATGCCGGGAGCAATGGGCTAGTAACCCCTTCTCCTGTACACATTTACTAAAAAAGAGAAGAAGAAAAACTTTATAAAACTGAACTCATCAGACAAAAAAAGTGCCAAGTTGTGAGGATGAGCAGGAGCATTGTCCAGTACCAGGAGGCACTTGAATCCCAATTTCTTTTCCTGTAGGTATTTTTTCACACTGGGGCCAAACACTTCATTGAACCATTCCAGGAAAATTTGCTTTGTGACCCATGCCTTAGTGTTAGCCTTCCAAAACACACACAATTTACTCTTGGTGACATTGTGTTTCTTGAACACACTGGGATTTTCAGTGATGCACCAATAAAGGCTTCACTTTAAAATCCCCACTAGCATTACTACACAACATGAGAGTTAGCCTGTCTTTCATAGGCTTGTGTCCTGGCAGTGCCTTTTTCTCCTGAGTAATGTAGGTCCTCTTTGGCATTTTCTTCCAAAAGAGGCCTGTTTCATCATAATTTAACGCTTGTTGGGGTTTCAATTTTTCAGTGTCTACAAACCCCTTAAATTCAGTCACAAACTTTTCAGCAGCAAGTTTGTCTGAACTGGCTGCCTCACCATGCCTTACAACACTGTGTATGCCACTACGTTTCCTAAATCTGTCAAACCAGCCTTTGCTGGCCTTAAAATCACTCGGATCAGCACTGGTTCCAGGCATTTTCTTGACAAGATCTGTGTGCAACTGCCTTGCCTTTTCACAAATTATCGCCATGGAAACACTATCACACGCTATCTGTTTTTCGTTGATCCACACCACCAACAACTTCTCAACCTCATCCACTGTTTTTTATCTATTTTTGGTAAACATGTTAACACCTTTTGCAACATCAGCTTCCTTGAGTTCTTTTCTCTTTGCCCGGATAGAGGCGACAGTAGATTTGTTTTTGTTGTACATCCTGGCAAGCTCCCCCTCACGTACGCCACTCATATTTTTCTACTATCTCCTTCAGTTCGATGGTGTTCCTCACTTTCTTTACCACAGGGGTGCCACTAGGAAGCTTCTTTGGACCCATGGTGACTTATTTCACAGTGACAATCACTTAACCACCAATAAACACACTAAATTTATTGTGAAATGTTTGAATGAGTGCGCTGGGTAATGTTCACTCAATGGTAAACAACGCTAGACTGCTAATGACGCCTGCGCGGGGAGGCGGATAGGTCTGGTACTCGGGCTGATAATCGGGGAAAAATTGGGCCGAAAAAAATGATAGATATTCAAGCTGGTCGATAATCAGACCGACCGATTTTCGGGGGTCCACTGTAGTCAGAAAAACTGGCTTTAGTGTAAAGTCTTCCATTCCACTTTTCTTAAATACTGCATTGGCACAGTGTGTTCCATCTGCCAGTTTACTTTTGTAGTGAACTCCTAAAACAATTTCTGAAGTGGGTAGCTTGGTTTGTTTGCATTTTCTTTAAAACCTTTGTTGCTATCTCATCTGCTCCTGTTGATTTTTTTTTTTTTTTAAACATCCTGTGATAATTTCTGTACTACTTCTTTTTAGTGATGTCACAATGGTGGTTCAGTATATTTATAGATGGAGTTGTAAGAGAAGTAAATGTTCACGTGTTGGCAAGAGGTGCGAGATTGAAAGATAGAATCTAACACAAAGTAGGAGTTATCAGTTGCTTTTTTGCTGATAACACTGTGCTTTTGGGAGATTCTGAGAAGGAGTTGCAGAGGTTCATGGATGAGTTTAGTAGGGTATGTAAAAGATGGAAATTAAAAGTGAACATAGGAAAAAGTAAGATGATGAGGATAAAAAATTTAAGTAATGAAAGATTGGATATCATATTGGAGGGAGGGAGTATGGAGGAAGTGAATGTATTCAGATACTTGGGAGTGGGCTTGTCAGTAGATGAGTCTATGGAAGACGAGGTAAATCATTGAATTTATGAGGGGAAAAAGGTGAGTGGTGCACTGAGGAGTCTGTGTAGACAACGTTATCTATTGGAGCAAAGAGGAGAATGTATGAAAGTATAGTTATACTAACGCTCTTATATGGTTGTGAAGCATGGGTTATGAATGTTGCAACAAGGAGAAAGCTGGAGGCAGTGGAGATGTCATATCTGAGGGCAATGTGTGGTGGGAATATTATACAGAGAATCCGTAGTTTGGAAATTAGGAGGAGGTGCAGGGTTACTAAGAGTATTATCCAGAGGGCTGAGGAAGTGGTTGTTGAGGTGGTTCGGACATTTAGAGAGGATGGAACGAAATAGAATGACTTGGAGGAAGGAAGGCAGGGTGGAGGTTGGCCTAGGAAAGGTTGGAGGGAGGGGGTAAAGAAGGTTTTGTGTGCGAGGGGCTTGACTTCCAGCAAGCGTGCGTGAGCGTGTTAGATAGGAGCGAGTGGAGACAAATGGTTTTTATGACTTGACATGCTGTTGGAGTGTGAGCAAAGTAACATTTATGAAGGGGTTCAGGTAAACTGGTTACCCAGCCTTGAGTCCTGGAGGTGGGAAGTATAGTGCCTGTGCTCTGAAGGAGGGGTGTTAAAGACTTTTGTGTCATTTCTCTTTGTGTGTTTTAGGTACTGAAATTCATAGTGTCCTCCATGCGCTCTCCTGAAGAAATGGCAATGTTACAAACAAATCAGGAGGATGAAGAGAAGTTTCGTCAGGAGTTCCAGGAATACCAGGAGAAGACGAAAAAAGCACGTGATGAGTGAGTGTTTGCCCTACCTCCCCTCTCCCATGTATTTTTTTTTCCAACTATCATAGGTTTACTATTTTCTAGTCTCCTACTTGATCCTTTGTTTGTAATAAAGATTCTTCTATATTTTCACATGTTTTAGGTATGTAGTATTATTCAGTCAAAAAATTTGACAGTCAGCCTACCACATGTGCAAATTTGTCTTATGTAAAATTAAGTGAATGTTTGTCAAATCCACATCTGCAACAAATTGGATTTAAAGTAGTATTTGAGTTGGTGAGCTTCTCGCTCTTTCTTCTCTATACTCGCCTCCAGCAATGACAGCCTGTAGGCATGAGTAGCCTACCTTCTGTCCACTTACCCATGCTGACGGGTATGCTGTGCTAGGCACCAACACTGCATTTTCTTTCTTTTCACATTCAAAATTCTTCATTATATTCCCATACATACTAAAACTTGTTTTGACTCCCTAGATATTTCAATAATATTAAACCATCCGGTTAATTACAAATACATTTAATTTGAGGAATAGATTATTTATCAACTCGGTGAAGTTGGGGTCCTTCTTTATAACATAATGTAACCGGACAGTCTGTCATCCTCCAGATTTAAAGATAAACTTTTCAGGACTATTGGTTACCCTTCAAGGGAAGAGGGTTACCTTGGTGCTGCTAAAAGTTTCTTGATCCAAATAATTGGAGTTGCCTTTCCCTTCCTTGGGTCAAACTGCTTGTTTACCATTCCCTGGGAATTTTTTTTTTTTTTATTAACACATCGGCCGATTCCCACCAAGGCAGGGTGGCCCGAAAAAGAAAAACTTTCATCATCATTCACTCCATCACTGTCTTGCCAGAAGGGTGCTTTACACTACAGTTATAAAACTGCAACATTAACACCCCTCCTTTAGAGTGCCGGCACTGTACTTCCCATCTCCAGAACTCAAGTCCGGCCTGCCGGTTTCCCTGAATCCCTTCATAAATGTTACTTTGCTCACACTCCAACAGCACGTCAAGTATTAAAAACCATATGCCTCCATTCACTCCTATCAAATACGCTCACACATGCTTGCTGGAAGTCCAAGCCCTCGCCACAAAACTTCCTTTACCCCTCCCTCCAACCTTTCCTAGGCCGACCCCTACCCGCCTTCCCTCCACTACAGATTTATACACTCTCGAAGTCACTCTGTCTCGTTCCATTCTCTCTACATGTCCAAACTACCTCAACAACCCCTCCTCAGCTCTCTGGACAATCGTTTTGGTAATCCCGCACCTCCTCCTAATTTCCAAACTCCGAATTCTCTGCATTATATTCACACCACACATTGACCTCAGACATGACATCTCCACTGCCTCCAGCCTTCTCCTCGTTGCAACATTCATCACCCATGCTTCACACCCATATAAGAGCGTTGGTATAACTATACTCTCATACATTCCCTCTTTACTTCCATGGACAAGGTTCTTTGTCTCCACAGACTCCAAGTGCTCCACTCACCCTTTTCCCCTCATCAATTCTATGATTCACCTCATCCTTCATAGACCCATCCGCCGACATGTCCACTCCCAAATATCTGAATACATTCACCTCCTCCATACTCTCTCCTCCAATCTGATATCCAATCTTTCGTCACCTATTCTTTTGTTATCCTCATCACCTTACTCTTTCCTATATTCACTTTCAATTTTCTTCTTTTACACACCCTACCAAATTCATCCACCAACCTCTGCAGCTTCTCTTCAGAATCTCCCAAAAGCACAGTGTCATCAGCAAAAAGCAACTGTGACAACTCCCACTTTGTATTTGCTTCTTTATCTTTTAGCCCAACACCTCTTGCCAAGACCCTCGCATTCACTTCTCTTACAACCCCATCTATAAATATATTGAACAACCACGGTGACATCACACATCCTTGTCTAAGGCCCACTTTTACTGGGAAATAGTCCCCTTCTCTCCTACACACTCTAACCTGAGCCTCACTATCCTCATAAAAACTCTTCACTGCTTTCAGTAACCTTCCTCCTATTCCATACACCTGCAACATATTCCCTGGGAATATAAGATTAATTTTTTTTTTTTTTTTTTTTTCAACAAGTCGGCCGTCTCCCACCGAGGCAGGGTGACCCAAAAAGAAAGAAAATCCCCTAAAAGAAAAACTTTCATCATCATTCAACACTTTCACCACACTCATACATAATCACTGTCTTTGCAGAGGAGCTCAGATACTACAGCTGAGAAAAGTCCCTCCCAGCTGTCACTATCTCAGACCCTCCTTTAAAGTGCAGGCATTGTACTTCCCATTTCCAGGACTCAAGTCCAACTAAATCAATTAACTGGTTTCCCTGAATCCCTTCACACAATGTTACCCTGCTCACACTCCAACAGATCGTCATGTCCCAAAACCATTCATCTCCATTCACTCCTATCTAACACGCTCACACATGCTTGCTGGAAGTCCAAGCCCTCGCCCACAAAACCTCCTTTACCCCTTCCTCCAACCTTTTCTAGGACGACCCCTACCCGCCTTCCTTCCCTACAGATTTATACGCTCTCCAAGTCATTCTACTTTGATCCATTCTCTCTAAATGACCAAACCACCTCAACAACCCCTCTTCAGCCCTGACAAATACTTTTAGTAACTCCACACCTCCTAATTTCCACATTCGAATTTTCTGCATAATATTTACACACACATTGCCCTTAGACAGGACATCTCCACTGCCTCCAGCCTCCTCCTCGCTGCAGCATTTGCAACCCATGCTTCACACCCATATAAGAGTGTTGGTACCACTATACTTTCGTACATTCCCTTCTTTGCCTCCATGGATAACGTTTTTGTCTCCACAGATACCTCAATGCACCACTCACCTTTTTTCTTCATCAATTCTATGGTTAACCTCATCCTTCATAAACCCATCTGCTGACACATCAACTCCCAAATATCTGAAAACATTTACTTCTTCCATAATCCCTCTCTCCAATGTGATATCCAATTTTTCTTTATTTAAATCGTTTGATACCCTCATCACCTTACTCTTATCTATGTTCACTTTTAACTTTCTACCTTTACACACACTCCCAAACTCGTCCACTAACCTTTGCAACTTTTCTTTAGAATCTCCCATAAGCACAGTATCATCAGCAAAAAGTAACTGTGTCAACTCCCATTTGCATTTAATTCTCCATAATTTAATCCCACCCTCTCCCCAACACCCTAGCATTTACTTCTTTTACAACCCCATCTATAAATATATTAAACAACCATGGTGACATTACACAACCCTGTCTAAGACCTACTTTTACCGGAAGTAATCTCCCTCTCTCCTACACACCCTAACCTGAGCCTCACTATCCTCACTATTCCCTATAATTTTTACACTCTCTTTTATCCCCTTCCTTTATATAAAGGAACTATACATGCTCGCTGCCAATCCCTAGGTACCTTCCCTCTTTCATACATTTATTAAACAAAAATACCAACCACTCCAGCACTATATCCCCCTGCTTTTAACATTTCTGTCATGATTCCGTCAATTCCAGCTGCTTTACCCCCTTTCATTCTACGTAATGCCTCACGCACCTCCCCCACACTCACATCCTGCTCTTCTTCACTCCTAAACGATGTTGTACCTCCTGGCCAGTACATGAAATTATCGCCTCCCTCTTTTCATCGACATTTAAAAGTTCCTCAAAATATTCCCGCCATCTACCCAATACCTCCAGCTCCCCATCTACTAACTCCCTTACTCTGTTTTTAACTGACAAATCCATTCGTTCCCTAGGCTTTCTTACCTTGTTTATCTCACTCCAAAATTTTTTCTTGTTTTCAGCAAAATTTGTTGACAGAGCCTCTCCCGTTCTTTCATCCGCTCTTCTTTTGCACTCTCTCACCACTCTCTTCACCTTTCTTTTACTCTCCATATACTCTGCTCTTCTACTAACACTTCTGTTTTGTAAAAACCTCTCATAAGCTACCTTTTTCTCTTTTATCACACCCTTTACTACTTCATTCCACCACTCACTCCTCTTTCCTCCTGCACCCACCCTCCTATAACCACAAACTTCTGCCCCACATTCTAATACTGCATTTTTAAAACTATCCCAACTCTCTTCAACCCCCCCACTACTCCTACTTGCACTAGCCCACCTTTCTGCCAATAGTTGCTTATATCTCACCCTAACTTCCTCCTCCCTTAGTTTATACACTTTTACCTCTCTCTTACTTGCTGTTGCCATTTTCCTTTTGTCCCATCTACCTTTTACTCTAATTGTAGCTACAACCAAATAATGATCTGATATACACACACAACCCGCACATATAAAAGAGAGGAGCTTACGACGACGTTTCGGCCCGACTTGGACCATTTGGTCCAAGTCGGTCCATTTGGTCCAAGTCGGGCCGAAACGTCGTCGTAAGCTCCTCTCTTTTATATGTGCGGGTTGTGTGTGTATTGTTCCAGCCACGGTATTGTGCCTTTTTTGTTATTAATGATCTGATATATCCGTTGCCCCTCTATAAACATGTACATCCTGAAGCCTACTCATCAACCTTTTATCCACCAATACATAATCCAACAAACTACTTTCCTTACATGCTATATCATACCTTGTATATTTATTTATCCTCTTTTTCATAAAATATGTATTACTTATTACCAAACCTCTTTCTACACATAGCTCAATTAATGGCTCCCCATTTACATTTACCCCTGGCACCCCAAATTTACCTACTACTCCATCCACAACATTTTTACCCACTTTAGCATTAAGATCCCCAACCACAATTACTCTCTCACTTGGTTCAAAACTCCCCACACACTCACTCAACATTTCCCAAAATCTCTCTCTCTCTTCTACACTTCTCTCTTCTCCAGGTGCATAAACACTTACTATAACCCACTTTTCACATCCAACCTTTATTTTACTCCACATAATCCTTGAATTTATACATTTATATTCCTCCTTTACCTGCCATAACTGATTTTTCAACATTATTGCCACTCCTTCTTTAGCTCTAACTCTATTTGAAACCCCTGATCTAATCCCATTTATTTCTCCCCACTGAAACTCTCCTACCCCTTCAGCTTTGTCTCACTTAAAGCCAGGACATCCAGCTTCTTTTCATTCATAACATCTACAATCATCTCTTTCTTATCATTCGCACAACATCCACGCACATTCAAACATCCCACTTTGACGATTTTCTTCTTCTTTTTAGTAAGCTATACAGGAAAAGGGGTTACTAGCCCATTGTTCCCGGGATTTCAGTTGACTTTTACAACACGCATGGCTTACGGAGGAAAGATTCTTATTCCACTTCCCCATGGATATGAAAGGGAAAAGCAATAAGAACAAGAACTATTAAGATAAAATCAAAGAAAACTCAGATGAGTGTGTATACAATAAACGTGTACATGTTTGCGTAGTGTGACCTAAGTGTAAGTAGAAGTAGCAAGACGTACCTGAAATCTTGCATGTTTATGAGACAGAAAAAAGACACCAGCAATCCTACCATCATGTAAAACAGTTTCAGGTTTCTGTTTCACAGTCACCTGGCAGGATGGTAGTACCTCCCTGAGTGGTTGCTGTCTACCAACCTACTACCTATAAGATTAATACTGAAGGTTAATAAGATACTTGAATATGTGGCTTAATACAGCACAGTATGAGTAAGGATTGTACGACTGATACAGATTTAGTGGGGCAGATAGGTAAAGAATAGAAGTGTTCCAAAGTATCACTATCAATGGGTATCATCTGATTTTGATAGTACAGTATTAGTATCAGTGGATATTGAGTAATTTTGATAGTATTGGCTTATATCATTAGTATTGGTATCAATGGGTTTTGGCTAATTTTTATGGTATTAGTATTGTCAAAAAAGATATTGATAGTTTGGTAGCTAAGAGCTCTTAACACCACTAACCTGCACCTCCAACCACAATTTCCATTTAGTGTTGCACAAGCTTGTTTAATACAGAGTTGTAGAGACCTGGTCTAGGGCCTGGCCATGAGAGAGGAGACTCCAAAATTGTCTTCAGGTAATCTTCGTGTGCAAGTTGTCTTTGTAGTACGTACTATAATGTGCAGTAGGGATGGGACAGTACCAAAATTTTGCCGATACCGGTACCATAAAAATTAGCCAATACCAGTACCATCAAAATTAACCAATACCTACTGATAGTCCAAATTAACCAAACAGGTGACCCGTGGTTTGGTTTGCAGTTCACTCGACCTACATACCAAGTGTCTGAGGTTCGATCCCCGGAATGAGTGGAAATGTCAGGCATGTTTCCTTACACCTGCTTTCCCTGTTCATCTAGCATTAAGTGGGTACCTGGGTATTATTTAGTTGTTGTGGGTTGACTAACACCCAGGTACCCCTGGGAGTGGAAGTACTATTCCTTAGATAAGGCTGGGCTTTAAAATGAGCTAAGGTAGGATAACAGCTCTTAGCCTGTAACAGTAATTTGTGTAAAAAAAAAAAGTCATCAATACTTTGGCACACCCCTAAAAGTACAGGTAATATTAATGTTCTAAAAGAAATAAAAAAAAAGATGTTTGGAAGAAGTGAGGAAACCATATTAGATATCGTGATAAAAATCATGTTCGTTCAGTACTGTACCCATACTGGGCTACTCCCTTTTTCCCTAACTTTTCCAGTATCTTTCTGATCTGTTTATTGAAGCTTTTAAATAGGTTAACCATTATAAATAGAGGAAAAAAGTTAAATGTTTTTAGTGCTTTCATTGTCTTGCATGTAAATATATTTCATTGATGCCAGTGTCACTTGCTTAGATCCACAGCTTAATCATAGTGCCCACAATCATTCTGTGATCGGTAAATTTTGGATTAAAAGACTGACTGAGTGGTGGGTGTGCAGAGTATAAAAAAAAATCTTGCCTCATTCAGTGCATGATGGGAACAGTTAACCTCTGATTTTGTGTTGGGTTTAAAATAGTGAATTTGAAAATGTTCTAGAGAGGTTTACATGGTTTTATTGGCTGTTTCTTAGTATCAGTTGATAGTGGGAGACATGGTGAAATGGAGATGATTTTGGTCAGTCTAAGACTGGTAGTGGTTTGAAATAGTCGTCATATTGGCAGATATAGATTTTTTTTTTTTTTTTCTGAGGAAGGCTATGAGCCCCACAAACTTCCTCCCATGCTCCTGAGTAGATTTTACTAGCTCTGCTTCAGTTATTGGGATGGTCTAAGCCATGACTAATTTTTTTTTTTTTTTTTTTTTTTTTCCCCCCCAACAAGTCGGCCGTCTCCCACCGAGGGATGGTGACCCAAAAAGAAAGAAAATCCCAAAAAAGAACATACTTTCATCATCATTCAACACTTTCACCACACTCATACATAATCACTGTCTTTGCAGAGGGGCTGAGATACGACAGCTGAGAAAAGTCCCTCCCAGCTGTCACTATCTCAGACCCCTCCTTTAAAGTGCAGGCATTGTACTTCCCATTTCCAGGACTCAAGTCCAACTAAATCAATTAACTGGTTTCCCTGAATCCCTTCACAAAATGTTACCCTGCTCACACTCCAACAGATCGTCATGTCCCAAAAACCATTCGTCTCCATTCACTCCTATCTAACACGCTCACACATGCTTGCTGGAAGTCCAAGCCCTCGCCCACAAACCTCCTTTACCCCTTCCCTCCAACCTTTTCTAGGACGACCCCTACCCCGCCTTCCTTCCCCTACAGATTTATACGGTCTCCAAGTCATTCTACTTTGATCCATTCTCTCTAAATGACCAAACCACCTCAACAACCCCTCTTCAGCCCTCTGACAAATACTTTTAGTAACTCCACACCTTCTCCTAATTTCCACATTCGAATTTTCTGCATAATATTTACACCACACATTGCCCTTAGACAGGACATCTCCACTGCCTCCAGCCTCCTCCTCGCTGCAGCATTTGCAACCCATGCTTCACACCCATATAAGAGTGTTGGTACCACTATACTTTCGTACATTCCCTTCTTTGCCTCCATGGATAACGTTTTTGTCTCCACAGATACCTCAACGCACCACTCACCTTTTTCCTTCATCAATTCTATGGTTAACCTCATCCTTCATAAACCCATCCGCTGACACATCAACTCCCAAATATCTGAAAACATTTACTTCTTCCATAATCCCTCTCTCCAATGTGATATCCAATTTTTCTTTATTTAAATCGTTTGATACCCTCATCACCTTACTCTTATCTATGTTCACTTTTAACTTTCTACCTTTACACACACTCCCAAACTCGTCCACTAACCTTTGCAACTTTTCTTTAGAATCTCCCATAAGCACAGTATCATCAGCAAAAGTAACTGTGTCAACTCCCATTTTGCATTTAATTCTCCATAATTTAATCCCACCCTCTCCCCAACACCCTAGCATTTACTTCTTTTACAACCCCATCTATAAATATATTAAACAACCATGGTGACATTACACAACCCTGTCTAAGACCTACTTTTACCGGCAAGTAATCTCCCTCTCTCCTACACACCCTAACCTGAGCCTCACTATCCTCATAAAAACTCTTTACAGCCTTCAGTAACTTACTACCTATTCCATACACTTGCAACATTTGCCACATTGCTCCCCTATCCACTCTATCATATGCCTTTTCTAAATCCATAAATGCAATAAAAACTTCTCTACCTTTATCTAAATACTGTTCACTACCACTACTACTTCCACTACCACTACTACTTCCACTATTACTCCTCTGGCGGCCCTATGTGAGCCGCCAGCTTTATTACAGTGCTCCTCTTTCCTAGAATTGACTGACTTCACTACTACTTCCACTACTACTTCCACTATTACTCCTCCACCACTTTCTTGTGCCCTTCCCTGTCTGCTGGCCTATAAATACCCCTTCTACCTTTTCTCTGTGTTAGTGTGACTTTGTAAATGGTCCAAGTCGGACCGAAATGTCGTCGTAAGCTCCTCTCTTCTATGTGCGGGTTGTGTGTAATGAATGATGGTGAATGTGTTTTCATTTTTGGGTCTCCTTATGGAAGACAGCCATTGAGTTAAAGTACCTGTAAGGTAGATGTGAAAAAATTAGAAAGGCAAAATTGTGTTCTTTAAAAAAAATTCTTAGTTCACTAGTCTACCTCATATACAGCCTCTCCTCACTTAGCGACATACTTGTTTACCGATGACTCGGACTTACAACAGTCTCTGACAGTTTGCATACTTAAATAATGTATATTAGAGCTGATTTCCTCTATTCTGTTTATTACAATATACAGTACACTACTGAATAAACATTTAAAAATATACCAGAAATGTTATAAATGGTGCAAAGGTGACATTAAAACAACATCAAAGATGGTTGACACAAACCCACTACCATTATAGTATGCTCCTCAGCGACAAATTTGTTTACCAATGTGGTCTTAGGAACGGAGCTCAGTCGTTAAGTGAGAAGAGGCTGTATAGAATTTTCAGTGGTTTATTAATTAAAATCATTGTTAGAAGGCAGCTGTGGGATAAAGAGCCATCTGTTGGTATCCAACATTGGAGGTCGTACATAGGTTGATAAGATAAAAGATTTGAAGAGTTTTCAACATGGCATATGTCATTCAGTATCATATATAATACCTTTTCATTAATTATTTTATATTTGCTGGAGAAAAAAGGTAATTCTTTCTATGCCTATATCTAGGGATAGGATAGTACCAAAATATTTGCAGATACCCAGTTTTTGACCAATACTTTTCCTATTTTTTTTTACGGTATGATAAACATATTCAGTATAACTCGCTACATTATAACACAACTGCAAACAAACCACGGAACGGGTGGGGTTTGAACCCATAGCAAGCGAGTTCTAAAACTCCAGCTAGTGTGTAAGCCACTCGGCCATCTGGCCAAGTGGCTTATTCACTGTGCTGGAATGTCTACAGTGTTTATTTCTGACTTTTTTTTTTAATTTAAATTTTCTTTAATTTTGTAAAATTGGCCAGATTGCCGACCATTCCCAGGAATTTTTAGCCGATATGAACGAGATCAAAATTTGTCAATACCCATCAATACTATCAGAACTTACCAATACTTAATTTTAGGCCAATACTAATACTACTGATACCAATACTTTGGCATGCCCATATACAGTACAGTATACATACAGAAAACATGTACTGTAGTAGATTGGTAGACCAGAACTATCGAGGGAGGTAGCAACATCCTGTGTACCTGTTAAACATTTTTGCACTCTGACTGAAGTGTTAGTGTTTGCTTTATAAATATGTAGGATGGCAGGCAAATTTTACACACTTCTGCTTACATTCTCTGCACATTTGTTTGCTTTCCTGTGTGTTTTTTTAGTTTTATTATTGTAATATTTATTTTCAAATTTAGGAGGTCTGGTCTGTGATAAGGCTGTGGAAGTGATCATCATCAGAACCATTGACAACTATGATTTAATTTTTTTTTTTTTCCAAGTGTTAGATGTTGGCATTGTTTCTGTTCCATGCAATGCCTCATTATCGGTAATGTATTCTGTAATATTAAAATATAGATTGATATGCTTTTTAATAAGAGTATGCAGGTTTAAAAGTCTTGGACCAGTCAGTGAGTTGGTAGTAGCTTACCTATCCAGTGTACAGCATTCCAGGCAGAGTAGTGGTAAATTTGCCCTAATGTTAACTCAGATCACAAGAATCTCTGTGTTAGCTTTCCTGAAGTTATTGAATAATTCAGAACTTCACTGTTAGAGAGTTTAAAGTGAGCATTTTGTTAATATGATGTTATATATTTGCACATCTTCACTCAGGTACATTGCACAGAATCCGGATGCTGTACAAAAAGACAAAGAGGAGGAGTATGAGAGCTGGGAACAAAGGGAATTGCGCCAGATATTCCACGGACAGAGTCAGGTGACTTACTTTTGGTATTTTTTATTGCATGGAGAGACTGTAGAGCACATGGGTACTCATCATCTTTATCCACATTTAAGGGTCTTAAAAAACCATCCCAGAACATTTTTCCCTGTTGGTTTTGCAATCAGATTAGTAAAGCTATTGCTATTTACTTGTTTTAAGGTGCAACATTATGTAAGGAAAAGTACAGTATTACAATTCTCGTAGCAAACACTATATACACAGGAATACCATGAATCGACAAATCAAAGTGGAAGTTAGGTATGAAAAACCACCCGTAAATGTTTGTACAGATTTAAGTTCTTACTGTATATATTTTTTTTAGATTTCATATTTCAAACTGATTTGGTTATCCTTCAGATCCATGAGATTATTCGGCAATTACACTCCAAAATGGATGAAATTATTGGTCGGCAAGAACGAACGTTGGGCTTAGTTTCTGCGGTTCACTCTGGATTAGGTAAGTTAATTTTGACCCTGTGGGACATCTGAATATTGAGTTTTAATAAACAAAAAGGAAACCAAGGCAAGTCTAAAAGGCTGATTGATAGTTGGATTAATATCAGTGTGTGGGGGTGCTGTCCCTTTAGTATTTACATGGGAGAGTGTCTTTTTGACTGACATTGAAAAAAATACTGGAGGAGTGGATAATACACTTTGGAGAATGAAACATTCTGTCAGATGATTCTGTTTCTGACTGACCAAATCCATTATATTAAATCTTTTAGAGTAATAAATGAAAGAAATTAGGAAAATAGCTTTGTACATGTATTTCTTTTTCATAAATGTTTTAAATAATTCTTTATGTAAGGCTGATGTGGAAACTACAAACACAGTAGGCTTAAAAGACAAGCTCCAGTATTACATTTGATGAGATTTTGTTTGAAAAAAATGTGAGCTGTGATAGGAGGAAAAATGTGCTCTTCAGGAATGTCAGTACTTTCAATAACTTTCTTTATGAAGTTTACATCTTGTATAAAATTATGCAATGCCTGTATATCAACTACACATGTAAAAGTATAACAAAGAAGTGATATACTTTAGACCAAAGAAATGTGGAGAGACTGCTGTGTATTATACTAGTGAATTCAGTTGTATGAATATGATTAACACTAATGGTGAATATGAATTTTCTCAATTTAAAGCCAGTACTATTGATCTAATAACAGTTTGGAGCAGTTTCCAAAATACCTCAAACCAATATACCAAGCTTCAGTGACAATCTAATAAACAAGATAATGAGCAACTCTGCAAATCATATAATTACTGATTATTTCAATATGACTGTTGTCAAACAAATAACCCAGTCATGCTTCCTGCACAGTGTTTATTGTTGCCTCTAATACTCTGTCAAAATGTCAACTAGATTCACCAAGATCTCTGCTTCTGTTCTTGATTGCATCTGGCCCTACATAATAGCACTTCAGGGTACAGGTATAATCAGACAGGACAACTAATCATTTAGCTATTTTCATGCTTACTAACATCATTTCCAGCTATTGCAATGCCTTTCAATAATTCACTTGAAGAGCAAACCTTTCCAGATGTTCTCAGAAGATCCAACATCATAACCATCCACAAAAGTAAAGATTCAACTAAAGTTAATAACTACACTCCAGTTTCAGTGTACAAATGCAAAAAACAAGTATTGAAAAAGTAATGCATAAGAAGCTGTACATGGTACACATACTTAACAAGGACAATTTGCTTACTCCTTGTTAATTTGATTCAGACCTTTAAAAAAAAAAAGTGGCACAATATTAAAAATAGTGAGTATTTATTCGACAATTTATTGATGTACTTTTGGTATTAACCACAGTATTCTCCTACTTAACATAAATCTCTAAGGACTCAGCACACAAAAGAATTTTGTCATGCCTTGATAATGAACAATAGTATGTAGCCATACGTGACACTTCTTCTAGTACTCTACCAATGAATTTGTCCCCCACAGTAATATTTTGAGCTCCCTTCTTTATCTTATTATATCAAGGACTTGCTTAATGCCACTCAGCATGTGTAACCTGTATGTTTTGCTGATGGCACATCCCCTTGATGTGAAACACCATAGCTTACGATGAACTAAAAGAGCTCAGCACCTAGATGATTACAAATCTACTCACTCTTAATAATGAGAAAAAATGTATATATAATTTTTGGGAACAAACAGAGTATCCAATTAGCTAATAGAAAATTAAACCAAAGTAGAAAGAAAAACGAGGGTCTAATTGTGGACAACACATTGAAATTTATATGCTCATATCAACAAAAGTATCGAAGACTGTAGGGATACTCTGTAAATTTGCTTTTGTTCTGCAATATACATTACTAATTCTTTACCTTAATTCACCCATACATCACACAAGACTTGTTCCTAGGGATTCACTTCGGCAATCTACCTTAAACCAATCACTCAACAAAAGACATCTATCAAAACGATCTCAAACTCTAAATATAGGCATTACGGTAATCTTTTATAAAAGCACCTAAACCTGCTAAATATAAATTCAGTTCATACATGCTACGGTACACTTCATGTCTTTCATACATTGCACTGCAATGCTAATGTTGACCTATGACATTGCCTGGAAAATTGAAAGAGAAGGCACAGGCATCGCTGAGAAACAAATACTTCATTGATACCCTCTTGTTCATTTGAACATCTATAGATGTTCTCTACAAATAAGGATAAAAAATGTTTAATAACTACTTTGATGAATTAAAAAGTGTAACACCTTTAATGAATTCAAATCACAGCTAAAGTATAGTGTGTTTACTTAAATTCCATAGTCAGGTCATGTAATTCTGTGATTACTTTAATTTTATTACAGTTTATGTCTGTCTTTTTAATTATGCCATGTATTCCTTATCTCTTTTTAATCCTGCCCCCTCATTTTAATTTAACTATCTCAAACTTTTATCCCATCATTATTATTACTGTTGCTATTTATTCCACTGTGATGGTTTTTATTCTGCCCATCCAATTATTTTAGATTTTTTTTTTTAGCACCTGCCATTTCCCACTGAGGTAGGGTGACATTACGAAGAAGAAATCACTTTCACTGTTATTCAATCACTGTCTTGCCAAAAGGGCACCAACATCATTGTTCAGATGCCCCTTCAAACTGCAACATCCTCCACCTCTCCTTCAGCATGCAGGCACTGCACCAGTTTCCCTGAATCCCTTCATAAATGTTGCCTTGTTTACTCTCCAACAACACATGAAATATAATAATAATAATATCTTTATTTACTACAAGTACAGTGGTACCTCGAGTTACGATATTTTTTCGTTCGAGAATGCTGTTCAACTGCCATTACCAAACGAATTTATCCCCATAAGGAATAATGTAAAATAGACTAGTCCTTTTACACCCCCAAAAATATACTTACAAAAGCATTTAAAAAAATAAACTTACATAAAAGGGCGATTTTGGGGACCATCGTAACTCGAGGTACCACTGTATGTGTACATGGTATACAGGCCTAGCTGACATCAATGACATACTACTATATAGAAAGCCCCTTGTTATGCTGAGCATTTCGGGCAAATTAGGTCAATGTCCCAGGATGCGACCAACACCAGTCGACTAACACCCAGGTACCCATTTTGCTGATGGGTGAACATAGACAACAGGTGTAAAGAAACATGCCCAATGTTTCTACCCTGGCTGGGAATCGAACCCAGACCATCGCCGTGTGAAGAGAGCTTTAGCCACCAGACCACCAGATCCCCACTTGCCTCCACTGTTGTCTAACACTCACACAAGCCTGTTGGATATCTAAGTCCCTGGCACTCAAAACCTTTACCCCCATCCTCCAACCTTTCCTCAGAAGACTCCCTACTCCTCCTCTCCATCCTAGATTTGTATTCTTTTCTAGTCATCCTACTTTATCCTCTAAATGTCCAAACTACCTCAACAACCCCCCCTCGGTCCTTTGAATAATGCTTTTTGTTACTCCACACCTAATCTGTAAACTTTGAATTCTCTGCATAATATTCACACCACACATTGCCCTTAAACAAAACATCTCTACTGCCTCCAGCCTCGTTCTCACTGCAGCATTCTAAACCCGTACTTCAGATTCCAGTACTGGTGCATTTATCTTTTTGTCTGCATGGATAATGTTTCATCTCCACATATGCCTCAGTACAGTGTGTACCTTTTTCTACTCGTCAGTTTTGTGGTTCACCTCGTCTGTCATAAAATCTTATGTTGACAAGTCCATTTCCACATATCTGAACACATTTACTTCCTTCATACTCACTCTATCCAAGATCTGAGCTGTGATCAGATTTCGTACATATTTTTTCCATCCTATCTGTCAATACCGAAACTTGCAAGCTTAAACTATTCTACAGCCATGCACAGCATAGTATTAAGCAATTTGTCTTTGTTTAATTCTGCCAAAAATGCTGCATTTAGTGGGCTTCTCATTAAATCTGTATAAACCTGGTTGATCAAGCCATCAAGCTTTTTCTGGAACAAGGTTGCAGGGGCAGTGACCCCCCAAATAGTCTTCGGTGAACCTAATGTGCTTTTTTATCATTAGATTTTTTAACATGCTGACTGTCTCTTACCAAGGCAGTGTGACCCAAAAAAGAAACGCCTTCACCATCATTCATACTGTCTTCCCAGGGGGCAAAAATCACTGGACAAGTCATTTTTGCCTGACAAAAAATAAGCACTACCTATCCTGCTATTCTTTCTTTCTTTCAACACGTCGGCCGTTTCCCACCGAGGCAGGGTGGCCCAAAAGGAAAAACGAAAGTTTCTCCTTTTACATTTAGTAATATATTCAGGAGAAGGGGTTACTAGCCCCTTGCTCCCGGCATTTTAGTCGCCTCTTACGACACACATGGCTTACGGAGGAAGAATTCTGTTCCACTTCCCCGTGGAGATAAGAGGAAATAAGAACAAGAACTAGTAAGAAAATAGAAGAAAACCCAGAGGGGTGTGTATATATATGCTTGTACATGAATGTGTAGTGTGACCTAAGTGTAAGTAGAAGTAGCAAGATGTACCTGAAATCTTACATGTTTATGAGACAGAAAAAATACGCCAGCAATCCTACCATCATGTAAAACAATTACAGGCTTTCGCTATTATCTGTAAATATTCTTAAATGCTATTCATGTTTTTGTGATAAAAATTTATGATTTTTTAAATTTCATAATATTCTTGTATTCTTAGGAGGTCAAGTTGTGCCTACAGGCCAAGTTCCTCCTGCACCTGTTGCTGCCTTACCAGGTGACACCATCCGTCGACATGAAGTTGACAGCATTCTCAACAATCAAAGAGATATTGTACAAACAGCAAGGGATATAAAGTAAGCATGAAGTGCTTAAAAAAATGTAGCTTGTATTTATATAAATAAGTTAATGTAGTTTTTTAATAATGCTCTTTCTCACCCAGGCATTGTTGTAAAGAAGAAAAATGCATTCACCATCACTCATTCTATATTTGTCTTTACAGAAAGCCATGGAAATACAGGAGGGCCCCATTTATATAGCTGGTTAGGTTCCAGGCTACTGCTGTAAAGCGAAAATTCCTGTAAAGTGAATCATTCTTTTTTTCACTTTCAAATACATATAAAAGCCTGATAACTTGTTTACACTATCATATATTAAGTGAGCAGTGTAGCTAGGCTTAAAAAATGCATATACAGTACACACATTACTTACCTTAAAATATTTTCATCCTTAGCTTATAGCGAGTGGTGAATATATTTATTGTAGGAAGTCTGAATATGGAAAATGGATATAATTGAAAACCGCCGTATTAGTGAAATGCTATTAAACGAAGCTCTGTAAAGCGGGACCTGCCTGTAATTCCAATGCCCCAAAACTATCCCTACCAAGCCTTCAGAGTGCAGGCACTGTCCTTCCCTATTCCAAAACTCAGGCTAACCAGTTCTCCAGAATCATTTTATGCATGTTTCATTGCTTGCACCAACAGCATGGTAAATTGTCCTCTCTCCTCCCTCACCCCCTAAAAATAAAAAAATTCTCTACTAATTTAATCACAGGAGGCTCCTACTTCTTAGAGTATCCTTCACATCCTCCCAACCCTTCCTTGGGTGTCCTTTACACTATATTCAATTCATCACAAGTTTTATACACACTTGAGCAGCCTATCTTCATTTTTTTGTAAATCTTCTTTCAACACGTCGGCCGTTTCCCACCGAAGCGGGGTGGCCCAAAATGAAAAACGAAAGTTTTCCCATTTACATTTAGTAATATATACAGGAGAAGGGGTTACTAGCCCCTTGCTCCCGGCATTTTAGTCGCCTCTTACGACACGCATGGCTTACGGAGGAAGAATTCTGTTCCACCTCCCCATGGAGATAAGAGGAAATAAGAACAAGAACTAGTAAGAAAATAGAAGAAAACCCCGAGGGGTGTGTATATATATATGCTTGTACATGAATGTGTAGTGTGACCTAAGTGTAAGTAGAAGTAGCAAGATGTACCTGAAATCTTGCATGTTTATGAGACAGAAAAAAGACACCAGCAATCCTACCATCATGTAAAACAATTACAGGCTTTCGTTTTACACTCACTTGGCAGGATGGTAGTACCTCCCTGGGTGGTTGCTGTCTACCAACCTACTACCTAGGTTTTTTGTAAATAACATAATCATATAAACAACACTTTGTTCTATGAGTTATACTGTTCATAGCAACAGTCTTCTAACTATTCATTTCTTATGCATTGCATGACTTTTACAGTACATTGATTTCGAACAAGACATCACCGAATTCAGCCTCCTCACTGCTACTTTCTAGTGACATGGCTCACATCTACACAAAAGTGTTGGTACCACTATTCTGTATTGTCACATTCCATTTATAAAATTTTCTTTCCATGTACTTGAGACTCCTACTACCTCCTTTCCATCATCTATTCTCTCTTCCATGATTCACTAGTCATTCATTAGACCTATTATCCGATATACCTGGTATCCACTCCCAAATACAGTAAACAGTCAGTCAGTGCAGTGTGACTTGCCTATACATGGCTGCAGGGATTGAGTCTTGACTCCTAGCCCTGCCTCTTAACTCTCTCCTAGAGTTGTGGACCCTATTGTATCTATTCTTAAGACTACACATGGAGTCTGCCTCCACCACTTCTTCGAGGTCATTCTACTTCCCGACCACCCAGAGACTAAACAAATACTTCTGACATCCATGTGATTCATCAGTTTCTGTAACTTCCAGCTGTGCCCCCGAGTACCTGCTTCCTGCCTTTCAAACAGCTTGTCCCTGTCTACCCTATCAATTCTTATGTGTATTTTTACCAAAACTATTATCCAGAGGGCTGAGGAGGGGTTGTTGAGGTGGTTCGGACATGTAGAGAGGGTTGATGGAATTAGAATGACTTCAAGAGTGTCTAAATCTGTAGTGGAGGGAAGGCAGGGTAGGGGTCAGCCTAGGAAGGGTTGGAGGGAGGGGGTAAAGGAGGTTTTGTGTGCTAGGGGCTTGGACTTCCAGCAAGCATGCGTGAGCGTGTTAGATAGGAGTGAATGGAGACAAATGGTTTTTAGGACTTGACATGCTGTTGGAGTTTGAGCAAGGCAACATTTATGAAGGGATTCAGAAAAACTGACAGGCTGGACTTGAGTCCTGGAGATGGGAAGTACAGTGTCTGCACTCTGAAGGAGGGGTGTTAATGTTGCAGTTTTATAACCGTAGTGTAAGAGCACCTCTGTCAAGACAGTGATGGAGTGAATGATGAAAGTTTTTCTTTTTCGGGCCACCCTGCCTTGGTGGGAGACATCCGATGTGTTAATATAATATATTATAATTTTTTATGTTATTCCTTTCCTTGTTCATCTGTCCTTCAGGATGATTAAATTAAATTCCTTTAGCTTGACCTCATAGCTGATACCCCTTAACTCTGGAACTAGTCTCGTTGTATACTTCTGCACATTCTCCAGTTTTTTAACATACATACTTCATGTGTGGAGTCTATACTGGTGCTGCATACTCCAAGATGGGCCTGACATATGTTGTATAAAATACCCTGAATGAGTTTGTTGAGATTCCTGAAGGCCCCACACTCATTTGTCTGGCAAGCAATGGCTGTGGAGGTTTATTTGGTTGATATGAGTCTCTGGCGATATGGTAGGCATTATGCTTACTCCGTTTCTTCTCTTTGAAGGTCTGCAGCCCATACCCCCCAAGTCTGTACTCTGTGTCCAGTCTTCTGGCCCTTTCCCAATCTTCACAACCTTGCATTTGCTGGGGTTGAATTCAAGCAACCACTTATCTGACCAACCCTGCAGTTTGTCCAAATCCCTTTTCAGCGTTTCTCTGCCCCCATCTATTTGTATTCTCTTTATTTGTTGTACATCAGTGAATCGAGATAAATCTGACTCCACTCCATCTAGTATGTCATTCACATCAACCAGAAACTGCACTGGTCCTAATACCAATCCTTGTAGTACACTACTAGTTACTGTTACTCTTCCCCACTCTGACATCTTTGTGAAAATCTAATTCATGAAATTAGGTTTTCACAATCTGCTCTCCAGCCACTAGCAATACCTTCAACTTTCCCCTTCCCCTCCCAGCCAGCTGCAGAGCACAAGTAGTGCCCTTTCCCCCAGCTTACTGCTGTTGTTGCTCATTGAAAGTCTTGTTCACCAGACAGCATTATTCTTGCCTACTGTTTTCCCAAATTTATGTAACTTATGAATGTTTGATTTATATAAAATGCCTGTATTAAAAGTTTGAAGAGAAGAGTCAGTGCATTAATATCAAAAATAGTTTCAGTAGAAAACTTTTGTTTTTCTCTTCTTTGGGCCACCCCGCCTTGGTGGGAAACGGCCGATTTGTTGAAAGAAAGAAGAAGTTTCAGTAGAAGACTGTATTGAAGTACAGCCTCTCCTCACTTAGCGATGTACTCGTTTACCGACAACTCGGACTTACGATGGGCTCTCTGACCAGTATGCATACTTAAATAATGTATAATAGAGCTGATTTCCCCTATTCTGTTTATTACAGCATACAGTATACTACTGTATGTTATAAATGGTGCAAAGATGACATTAAAACAATATCAAAGATGGTTGACACGAACCCACTACCATTATAGTATGCTCCTCACTTAGCGACGAATTCGTTTACCGACGTAGTCTTAGGAACGGAACTCCTTTGTTAGTGAGGAGAGGCTATATTTACTCCAAAGGCTAGTAGATTAACCCAGTATTATACATTATCATAATTACCATACACTTTTCATCACACATTCTCATGCCTTTAACAGTAATATACATACTCTAGCTGTATTTCTACATTTGTTAAAAATATCAGTAATTGGTAATAGAGCAAATAAGTGTTTAAACAGAGTTGTGGTAGAGGTACAGTAAACACGTTTACCAAGGCTCTACCATGACATCCCTCACTGCCAAAACAAATTGCATTTTGTAGAAATTATTTCTCATTTGTAGGCAAGACAGCATAATGTTTATTTGGCTAATACAATGAGGAAATTGGTAGTAGGTTGGTAGTCAGCAACCACCCAGGGAGGTACTACCGTCCTGCCAAGTGAGTGTAAAATGAAAGCCTGTATTTGTTTTACATGATGGTAGGATTGCTGGTGTCTCTTTTCTGTCTCATAAACATGCAAGATTTCAGGTACGTCTTGCTACTTCTACTTACACTTAGGTCACACTACACATACATATACACATTTATGTATACACACTCATCTGAGTTTTCTTTGATTTTATCTTAATAGTTCTTGTTCTTTTTGCTTTTCTTTTCATATTCATGGGGAAGTGGAATAAGAATCTTTCCTCCGTAAGCCATGCATGTTGTAAAAGTCAACTAAAATGCCGGGAACAATGGGCTAGTAACCCCTTTTCCTGTATAGCTTACTAAAAAGAAAAAGAAGAAAACCGCCAAAGTGGGATGTTTAAATGTGCATGGATGTTGTGCGAATGATAAGAAAGAGATGATTGTAGATGTTATGAATGAAAAGAAGCTGGATGTCCTGGCTTTAAGTGAGACAATGTTGAAGGGGTTAGGAGAGTTTCAGTGGGGAGAAATAAATGGGATTAGGTCAGGGGTTTCAAATAGAGTTAGAGCTAAAGAAGGAGTGGCAATAATGTTGAATAATCAGTTATGGCAGGTAAAGAGGGAATATAAATGTATAAATTCAAGGATTATGTGGAGTAAAATAAAGGTTGGATGTGAAAAGTGGGTTATAGTAAGTGTTTATGCACCTGGAGAAGAGAGAAGTGTGGAGGAGAGAGAGAGATTTTGGGAAATGTTGAGTGAGTGTGTGGGGAGTCTTGAACCAAGTGAGAGAGTAATTGCTGTTGGGGATCTTAATGCTAAAGTGGGTAAAAATGTTGTGGAGGGAGTAGTAGGTAAATTTGGGGTGCCAGGGGTAAATGTAAATGGGGAACCATTAATTGAGCTATGTGTAGAAAGAGGTTTGGTAATAAGTAATACATATTTTATGAAAAAGAAGATAAATAAATATACAAGGTATGATATAGCACGTAAGGGAAGTAGTTTGCTGGATTATGTATTGGTGGATAAAAGGTTGATGGGTAGGCTTCAGGATGTACATGTTTATAGAGGGGCAACGGATATATCAGATCATTATTTGGTTATAGCTACAGTTAGAGTAAAAGGAAGATGGGACAAAAAGAAAATGGCAACAGCAAGTAAGAGAGAGGTAAAAGTGTATAAACTAAGGGAGGAGGAAGTTAGGCTGAGATATAAGCAACTATTGGCAGAAAGGTGGGCTAGTGCAAGTATGAGTAGTTGGGGGGTTGAAGAGAGTTGGGATAGTTTTAAAAATGCAGTATTAGAATGTGGGGCAGAAGTTTGTGGCTATAGGAGGGTGGGTGCAGGAGGAAAGAGGAGTGAGTGGTGGAATGAAGAGGTAAAGGGTGTGATAAAAGAGAAAAAGGTAGCTTATGAGAGGTTTTTACAAAACAGAAGTGTTAATAGAAGAACAGAGTACATGGAGAGTAAAAGAAAGGTGAAGAGAGTAGTGAGAGAGTGCAAAAGAAGAGCGGATGAAAGAATGGGAGAGGCTCTGTCAAGAAATTTTGCTGAAAACAAGAAAAAATTTTGGAGTGAGATAAACAAGGTAAGAAAGCCTAGGGAATGAATGGATTTGTCAGTTAAAAACAGAGTAGGGGAGTTAGTAGATGGGGAGCTGGAGGTATTGGGTAGATGGCGGGAATATTTTGAGGAACTTTTAAATGTCGATGAAAAAAGGGAGGCTGTAATTTCATGTACTGGCCAGGGAGGTACAACATGGTTTAGGAGTGAAGAAGAGCAGGATGTGAGTGTGGGGGAGGTGCGCGAGGCATTACGTAGAATGAAAGAGGGTAAAGCAGCTGGAACTGACCGGATCATGACAGAAATGTTAAAAGCAGGGGGGAATATAGTGCTGGAGTGGTTGGTATTTTTGTTTAATAAATGTATGATAGAGGGGAAGGTACCTAGGGATTGGCAGAGAGCATGTATAGTTCCTTTATATAAAGGGAAGGGGGATAAAAGAGATTGTAAGAATTATAGGGGAAGAAGTTTACCGAGTATACCAGGTAAAGTGTATGGCAGGGTTATTGAAAGAATTAGAGGTAAAACAGAGAGTAGGATTGCAGATGAGCAAGGAGGCTTTAGAGTGGGTAGGGGATGTGTAGATCAAGTGTTTACAGTGAAACATATATGTGAACAGTATTTAGATAAAGGTAGAGAAGTTTTCATTGCATTTATGGATTTAGAAAAGGCATATGATAGAGTGGATAGGGGAGCAATGTTGCAAATGTTGCAAGTGTATGGAATAGGTAGTAAGTTACTAAAGGCTGTAAAGAGTTTTTATAAGGATAGTGAGGCTCAGGTTAGGGTGTGTAGGAGAGAGGGAGATTACTTCCCGGTAAAAGTAGGTCTTAGACAGGGATGTGTAATGTCACCATGGTTGTTTAATATATTTATAGATGGGGTTGTAAAAGAAGTAAATGCTAGGGTGTTGGGGAGAGGGTGGGATTAAATTATGGGGAATTAAATGCAAAATGGGAGTTGACACAGTTACTTTTTGCTGATGATACTATGCTTATGGGAGATTCTAAAGAAAAGTTGCAAAGGTTAGTGGACGAGTTTGGGAGAGTGTGTAAAGGTAGAAAGTTGAAAGTGAACATAAATAAGAGTAAGGTGATGAGGGTATCAAACAATTTAAATAAAGAAAAATTGGATATCACATTGGAGAGAGGGATTATGGAAGAAGTAAATGTTTTCAGATATTTGGGAGTTGACGTGTCAGCGGATGGCTTTATGAAGGATGAGGTTAACCATAGAATTGATGAAGGAAAAAAGGTGAGTGGTGCGTTGAGGTATCTGTGGAGACAAAAAACGTTATCCATGGAGGCAAAGAAGGGAATGTACGAAAGTATAGTGGTACCAACACTTTTATATGGGTGTGAAGCATGGGTGGCAAATGCTGTAGCGAGGAGGAGGCTGGAGGTAGTGGAGATGTCCTGTTTAAGGGCAATGTGTGGTGTAAATATTATGCAGAAAATTCGGAATGTGGAAATTAGGAGAAGGTGTGGAGTTACTAAAAGTATTTGTCAGAGGGCTGAAGAGGGGTTGTTGAGGTGGTTTGGTCATTTGGAGAGAATGGATCAAAGTAGAATGACTTGGAGAGCGTATAAATCTGTAGGGGAAGGAAGGCGGGGTAGGGGTCGTCCTAGAAAAGGTTGGAGGGAGGGGGTAAAGGAGGTTTTGTGGGCGAGGGGCTTGGACTTCCAGCAAGCATGTGTGAGCGTGTTAGATAGGAGTGAATGGAGACGAATGGTTTTTGGGATATGACGATCTGTTGGAGTGTGAGCAGGGTAACATTGTGTGAAGGGATTCAGGGAAACCAGTTAATTGATTTAGTTGGACTTGAGTCCTGGAAATGGGAAGTACAATGCCTGCACTTTAAAGGAGGGGTCTGGGATGGTGACAGCTGGGAGGGACTATTCTCAGCTGTCGTATCTGAGCTCCTCTGCAAAGACAGTGATTATGTATGAGTGTGGGGAAAGTGTTGAATGATGATGAAAGTATTTTCTTTTTGGGGATTTTCTTTCTTTTTGGGTCACCCTGCCTCGGTGGGAGACGGCCAACTTGTTGAAAAAAAAAAAAAAAAATATATATATACAGTGGTACCTCGAGTACGATATTTTTTCGTTCGAGAATGCTGTTTAAGTGCCATTACCAAACGAATTTATCCCCATAAGGAATAATGTAAAATAGACTAGTCCTTTTACACCCCCAAAAATATACTTACAAAAGCATTTTAAAAAATTAACTTACATAAAAGGGCGATTTTGGGGACCATCGTAACTCGAGGTACCACTGTATATATATATGTCGTGCCGATTAGGTAAAACTTGCGATTTAGGCTTAAATAGCAACGCTCACCTTGCCATATAAGACAAGTGAAAATTTGTGTATGCAATAATTTCGCCAAAATCATTCTGAACATAACGAAAAAAAAATATTTCATTGTGTTTGTTTATTATTAAATTAATGTTAACGTATCTAAAATATATTTAGTTGGGTTAGGCTAAATTAAATTTCACTTGTTGTAATAAGGTTAGGTAGGTTTTCAAAGTTTCTCTTGGTACAAAATTATAAATTCTTACATTAACATAAATGAAAAAAATATATCTTTAAACGTATAAGAGAAAATTTTAGAAAGGACTAAATTTTAGATGAGTTCTTACTAATTGACCACTTTTACCTAATCGGCACGACTTTATATATATACTGGAAGTGAGGTGTGTGTCAAATAGTGACCTGAAAAATGAAACTGAGGCTTATTTATATTGTTACTTTCAACCTTTGTGTGTTAGAAGTGATCAGGGTCCCAGGACCGAAACATTTTCTAATAAATATCCTAGTGTGTTTGCTCGTGTGTCTTTTTCAGTCAGTTTATCAGTATCAATTACCAAGGTTTATATCATATAGTAGAGTGAATAAGCTATTTCTGTTATGTCAGTAAGGCCAAATGAAAAGTAAATGTACTTAAAATAAAAAATACTATGTATATTAGTGTTATATGCCAGTACATACTGGTATTTAGCATCTGTCAGTATTTAACTTTGAGCTGTTGGGCTGGTATATATCATAATACTTATTGCTACTATTTGTGGCAGGAATTTTGTTAATGAAATCCACCAGAAGAGCAGCCAGCTTCTGACCAACAGTCAGAAGCCACAGGGCTCAGTGCAGCCAGTTGGCTACGACTTACACGTTACGCTTAATGAAATGAAAGAAGGGCTTAATATTGTTAAGGTAAGAAATGATATGCTGTAAGTAAAGGTGACTAATTGATCTTTGCTCTCATATTTGTAGTCACTGTCTCAATGTTGCAACAGATAATTCAATCAGTATGAGTGTTGGTGGCTTAGTGATTTAAATGTATTAGCATTACCACGTGAAGAGCTATGAAAGCCATTTATAGTTTACATACTGTTTTGAAGTCACATTAAAGAATAAGATTTAGTGGTGCATCAAATATTATGATGTGGTTGTGTGATGCTATAGTACATAGAAGCAAGTTTACTCGATACAGATTCCTTTCAATAATAGTCATTATTTATCCTAACTTCATTTACCCTCCATTTTTTATCTTTAAATCTGTTTAGAAAATGTTTAGTTAGTACTGTCAAAAAAGGTAATCAATCTCATTGGACTTTTGGAAATATAATTCTTAGATTTTTTTTTTCTAAAAGAGGTACATACTTATTGATGCTATGTATCCTCATGTGTCATTTAGCAAATTCCAAGTGGATGATTCCTGTTTATTTATCAATTTGATGAATTTAATTTGGATTTACTATGTATTTAATTTTTTCTTGTTAGCGTGACCTTGGTACTGCGAATCAAAGGTTGTCTTCAGCACCTGGTGGTGTTGCCTGTCCTTCTGTCAGCTGTGTATCTACAGGCTTGTTCATTGCTTTTACGGTGATCCAGTTGGTTCTACTTATTGGTTACATTATGTACAGGTGAGTAGCCATCAGGAATTTTTTTAATATGGTGCATATATATATATATGAGTACAGTTAATTGATTTAGTTGGACTTGAGTCCTGGAAATGGGAAGTACAATGCCTGCACTTTAATAGGAGGGGTCTGGGATAGTGACAGCTGGGAGGGACTATTCTCAGCTGTCGTATCTGAGCGCCTCTGCAAAGACAGTGATTATGTATGAGTGTGGTGAAAGTGTTGAATGATGAAAGTATTTTCTTTTTGGGGATTTTTTCTTTTTGGGTCACCCTGCCTCGGTGGGAGACGGCCGACTTGTTGGAAAAAAAAAAATATTGAGTACAGGTATTATTGCCTTTTTTGGTTTTCATGTTCATTGTAAAAAATGTGTAAATATACTGTTTAGGTGTGTGTGCATAAAAGTTCACATAATTTGTAAGTAAGCTGTTATAATTTGTAAAAATGCTTAGATGCCATCCATAATAATTTTATTTAATGCAGTTATTTAAAGTTTATTTATCTTTTTGTGTTATTCATCATTTATGGAAAATATTTATGGTTGTAGCCTTAACTGACCTCAATAGCTTTAATATACACTTATGTATTGCATACTTTAATTTTTTCTGAGGGTGTTTTTATAATACAATATACTGCTAGGAAGCTTTACATTTCCATAATGGCAATTTCATATTTTATTTCACTAGGGTATTATTTTTATGATTGTAACATTAGTTATATATATTTTGAAATAGTGGTAGGGTACAGGAATGCTTCCATTTAATATA
This sequence comes from Cherax destructor, assembly GCA_009830355.1. Taxonomy (NCBI): domain Eukaryota; kingdom Metazoa; phylum Arthropoda; class Malacostraca; order Decapoda; family Parastacidae; genus Cherax; species Cherax destructor. Next base: position 15,709 of record WNWK01000416.1, on the reverse strand, counting down.
AACTTACCTTTATAAATCTATTTGTGCCTAGTTGCAAATAAAATAATCCTGTCATAACTAACATGAAGATTTTTTTTTTTGTCAACTATATACTTTAAACAACAACAACAACAGCAACAATAATAGAAATTCAGTAATGTCATTATGAACTTTCGTGTAGAAGTGGCAGTGAGGGCTCAGAGGGATGCTTGGTGCGGTGGTTTTCATCACATCATGAGCACTTCAACTAGTTTGTTTTTTCCAGTAAGTTAGGTTTTTGCTTAACCCCAACAACTTGTGTTAAAGTTCCAAAAACTGCTTGCAGAATAACACAAATTAACAATAATAATTACATAAGAAAGCCAAATTATCCTTCTTGTGGTTAAAGAGAGGCGAATTTGATTTTGGTACTTTATTTTACAGTAATCGATAATTATCTTTAACAATTAAAAATTAATATTGTGGAAAATTTATCTTTAGAGAAGGCCTATAAAAATTTGACCAATAAACTTTTATATCCATGAACATTAAGTATGAAATAAAGAACAATTCTGACAACCCCATCTATATTATCATTGAAAGATATTCACCATATACCTAATAGTAACTGGAGATTACTTCTTAGCAATATGGTCATTTCCAACCCAGAAGAAGAAAAACTCAACATCTCTCTTCCTATCTTGCTGAAAGTGCTCACAACACAATTAAGATTACCCTCCCAGCTGCAACATCCCCACCCCTCCTTCAGGGTGTAGGCACTGCCCTTCCTACATACAAAACTCAAGTCCGGCTAACCTATTGCCCTGAATCTTTTCTTAAAAGATTTTTTTTTTTATTATTATAAATGTTGCTTGCACTCCAACAGTACATACATTTAAAACCACTTATCTCTATTCATTCCTATCTAACATGTTCACAAAAGCCTGCTGGATGCTCAAGCCCTTACAATGCAAAGCCTCCTTTAATCAAATTTATACACTGTTCTGTCCCTTTCCATCCTCTTTACATACCCAAACCACCTCAACATCCCCTCCTCGGCCTGGAGTCGATGTGTTCAGTCCATCAATCTTGAAGCAAGTACAGCATAGGGCAAATAGAAGTTGCTTATATACTGTAGACAGGTGAGACGAAGCAGGAGGAGGCGGGGTCATAGTGGTACCATCCACTAGTCGAAGTAGATCTTCGTCCTAAGGTTGGACAAGTGTTGAAGAATCCGTTTGTATCAAGATCTCAAGATGTTGCTGTGTCAGACAGGATGTAGATGAATGGTTCAAAGAACCGACAAGTTGTTAAATTAGACACATATGCAACACTTGATTATCTTTATTGAGGAAAACGTTTCGCCACACAGTGGCTTCATCAGTCCAATACAAAGTAGAAAGTTGAAAGGAGAGGAGGTGTTTGAGGTAATCAGTCCCTCGGCCTGGCCGAGGAATGTCTAAATTGTTTATTCTGGACTCTTATTTTTAAATTGGTAATTTTTTAATTTGTGTGAAATTGGCCAAATTACCAGTTTCTGATCACTTTATTGGGTAGTTAAAATGTTAAATGGGCGGTTTCTTGTACTCAGTCGATAGAATGGAAGGCATACTAGTGAAATAGCTAAGAGTTTTGTCAACTGGAACAATGAAATTGGCTTAAAATAGGACTCGGTGGGCAAAATCGCCGATGCGCAAATATTGCCAAGACTGCTAACTTTGTGAAAACATAATTCGATAAGTTACCCATCAGATTTTGTACTTTTGGTGTCATTACCTTTGGATAAAGATTCTCTCATTTCATAAGCTATTTTTTTTTAAATTCTTGGAATCTGTGGACATGTTTCAGATATGGGGTTAAATTAAAAAAATGTGTTACGGTCATGATCATGGTAAAATTATTCTCATTTGAATTTAATGGACAGTCTGCTATAACATACACATCCTCTCTCCATATTAGTCCTTTGAATTGAGGGTTCCTGTAACAGATTATCTGAAGTGAAAAAGGATGGTATGTGAGATGTTATTGAATTAAATTAGTCTTATGTTTATTACTGATAAAAATTCCAATCAACTTTCATTTTTAATACAATAGACTGTTCAAATTATGAATTAATCAGAAAAGCAAATACAGTGGACCCCCTGGTGTTCGTGATGCTCCAAACTCGAACAATTATGTAAGTGTATTTTTGAAAGTGTATTTTTGGGGGTCTAAAAGGACTAGTCTACTTTACATTATTCCTTATGGGAATAAATTCGTTTGGTAATGGCACTTGAACAGGATTCTGGAACGATAAAATCACGAAAACCGGGGGTCCACTGTATATAATATTTTATTTTTAATTATTCATACATTTTGAAGATGGCTCACAACACAAAGTTGGGACAATTTAGGTATCAGTTGTTGATGCTTAGTACATTTAACATAATTTCATCATAAATAGCCATTATTATAGTTATCTTCAAAATACAGTGGTACCTCGAGTTACGATATTTTTTCGTTCGAGAATGCTGTTCAAGTGCCATTACCAAACAAATTTATCCCCATAAGGAATAATGTAAAATAGACTAGTCCTTTTACACCCCTAAAAATATACTTACAAAAGCATTTGAAAAAATAAACTTACATAAAAGGGCGATTTTGGGGACCATCGTAACTCGAGGTACCACTGTACATAGTGGTATTTTTGTCTAAGTTCATATAACCACTAATCTTGACTTTGTGATGTGTGTACATATTGTTTTTAGTCATTTGTATTGATCTTCACATTTTACAAGAACATCCTTTGATCAAATTCTTTAAAAGACTGAGTATATTGTGAGTGTTATTTCTTGCAAATACTTTAAAATTTTGTTTGCTCCTTCAGGTAGTCTATTATCTTTACATCCCAATTTAGAATTTACTTGCCATTCTTGGAACTTTCTTAACAAACTATCAACTTTAAATTACTTTCATTAGTGTTACCCTTATTTTAAACTAGTTTCTGTGGGTTATTTGTGCATCCTTTTAGCATAGTTTTTTCATTATTAAAATCTTTCATACCTTTTCACTAAACTGTAGAAATGTTAAACAGGTAGGTTGTAACCATAAAGGTATAGTATTTTGTCACATTAAATTCATGGGGACACATTTAGGAATTATGGCAACACTTAATCTGTTTAAGTTAATGTTCAATTAATTTAATTTAGAAATTAATTTAGAAAAAACCTAATGTTATAATTGTGAGCTCCTGCATAAGTAGTGTATATTAGTCTTCTGACATTACTAGCATATAACCTTACTTGATATATCCATATTATATAACTTGAACACCTTGTATAGCAATAGTACCTATATGTTGTCAATTCCCTTTATCCTTTGCTTGTAGAATTTCCTTTGATCATGTTTATTCAAAATTCACAAGAGGAGGGGTCAAGAACACAATTTCATAGATTTTGCATAAATATTCTGAGCTTTCCACAAAGCTTGAACATTAGCAGTACTGCTTCTGAGATTAAAGACAAGTTTTTTTTTTTTATCATTTTTTTTATTAACACATCGGCCGATTCCCACCATGGCAGGGTGGCCCGAAAACGAAAAACTTTCATCATCATTCATTCCATCACTGTCTTGCCAGAGGGGTGCTTTACACTACAGTTATAAAACTGCAACATTAACACCCCTCCTTCAGAGTGCAGACACTGTACTTCCCATCTCCAGGACTCAAGTCCGGCCTGCCGGTTTCCCTGAATCCCTTCATAAATGTTACTTTGCTCACACTCCAACAGCACGTCAAGTATTAAAAACCATTTGTCTCCATTCACTCCTATCAAATACGCTCACACATGCTTGCTGGAAGTCCAAGCCCCTCGCACACAAAACTTCCTTTACCCCCTCCCTCCAACCTTTCCTAGGCCGACCCCTACCCCGCCTTCCCTTCACTACAGATTTATACACACTCGAAGTTATTCTGTCTCGTTCCATTCTCTCTACATGTCCGAACCACCTCAACAACCCCTCCTCAGCTCTCTGGATAATAGTTTTGGTAATCCCGCACCTCCTCCTAATTTCCAAACTCCGAATTCTCTGCATTATATTCACACCACACATTGACCTCAGACATGACATCTCCACTGCCTCCAGCCTTCTCCTCGTTGCAACATTCATCACCCATGCTTCACACCCATATAAGAGTGTTGGTATAACTATACTCTCATACATTCCCTTCTTTACTTCCATGGACAAAGTTCTTTGTCTCCACAGACTCTGAAGTGCTCCACTCACCCTTTTTCCCTCATCAATTCTATGATTCACCTCATCCTTCATAGACCCATCTGCTGACATGTCCACTCCCAAATATCTGAATACATTCACCTCCTCCATACTCTCTCCCTCCAATCTGATATCCAATCTTTCGTCACCTAATCTTTTTGTTATCCTCATCACCTTACTCTTTCCTATATTCACTTTCAATTTTCTTCTTTTACACACACTACCAAATTCATCCACCAACCTCTGCAACTTCTCTTCAGAATCTCCCAAAAGCACAGTGTCATCAGCAAAAAGCAACTGTGACAACTCCCACTTTGTATTTAATTCTTTATCTTTTAACCCCACACCTCTTGCCAAGACCCTCACATTCACTTCTCTTACAACCCCTTCTATAAATATATTGAACAACCATGGTGACATCACACATCCTTGTCTAAGGCCCACTTTTACTGGGAAATAGTCCCTTCCCTCCTACACACTCTAACTTGAGCCTCACTATCCTCATAAAAACTCTTCACTGCTTTCAGTAACCTACCTCCTATTCCATACACCTGCAACATCTCCCACATTGCCCCCCTATCCACCCTATCATACGCCTTTTCCAAATCCATAAATGCCATAAAAACCTCTTTACCCTTATCCAAATACTGTTCACCTATATGTTTCACTGTAAACACTTGGTCTACACACCCCCTACCTTTCCTAAAGCCCCCTTGTTCATCTGCTATCCTGCTTTCCGTCTTACTCTTAATTCTTTCAATAATAACTCTACCATACACTTTACCAGGTGTACACAACAGACTTATCCCCCTATAATTTTTGCACTCTCTTTTGTCCCCTTTGCCTTTATACAAAGGAACAATACACGCTCTCTGCCAATCCCTAGGTACCTTACCCTCTTCCATACATTTATTAAATAATAGCACTAACCACTCCAAAACTATATCCCCACCTGCTTTTAACATTTCTACCTTTATCCCATCAATCCCAGCTGTCTTACCCCCTTTCATTCTACCCACTGCCTCGCGAACTTCCCCCACACTCACAACTGGCTCTTCTCTTCCACACTCCTACAAAATGTTATTCCTCCTTGCCCTATACACGAAATCACAGCTTCCCTGTCTTCATCAACATTTAACAACTCATCAAAATATTCCCTCCATCTTCCCGATACCTCTAACTCTCCATTTAATAACTCTCCTCTCCTATTTTTAACTGTCAAATCCATTTGTTCCCTAGGCTTCCTCAACTTATTAATCTCACTCCAAAACTTTTTCTTATTTTCAACAAAATTTGTTGATAACATCTCACCCACTCTCATATTTGCTCTCTTTTTACATTGCTTCACCACTCTCTTAACCTCTCTTTTTCTCTCCATATACTCTTCCCTCCTTGCATCACTTCTACTTTGTAAAACCTCTCATATGCTAACTTTTCTCCTTACTACTCTCTTTACATCATCATTCCACCAATCACTCTTCTTCCCTCCCGCACCCACTCGCCTGTAACCACAAACTTCTGCTGAACACTCTAACACTACATTTTTAAATCTACCCCATACATCTTCGACCCCATTGCCTACACTCTCACTAGCCCATCTATCCTCCAATAGTTGTTTATATCTTACCCTAACTGCCTCCTCTTTTAGTTTATAAACCTTCACCTCTCTCTTACTTACTGCTTCTATTTTCCTTGTATCCCATCTACCTTTTACTCCCACTGTAGCTATAACTAAAAAGTGATCTGATATATCTGTGGCCCCTCTATAAACATGTACATCCTGAAGTCTACTCAACAGTCTTTTATCTACCAATACATAGTCCAACAAACTACTGTCATTATGCCCTACATCATATCTTGTATACTTATTTATCCTCTTTTTCTTAAAATATGTATTACCTATAACTAAACCCCTTTCTATACAAAGTTCAATCAAAGGGCTCCCATTATCATTTACACCTGGCACCCCAAACTTACCTACCACACCCTCTATACATGTTTCTCCTACTTTAGCATTTAGGTCCCCTACCACAATTACTCTCTCACTTGGTTCAAAAGTTCCTATACATTCGCTTAACATCTCCCAAAATCTCTCTCTCTCCTCTACACTCCTCTCTTCTCCAGGTGCATACACGCTTAGTATTATGACCCACTTTTCGCATCCGACCCTTATTTTAATCCACATAATCCTTGAATTTACACATTTATATTCCGTCTTCTCCTTCCATAACTGATCCTTCAACATTATTGCTACCCCTTCCTTAGCTCTAACTCTCTCAGATACTCCTGACTTAATCCCATTTATTTCTCCCCACTGAAACTTGCCTACCCCCTTCAGCTTTGTTTCGCTTAGGGCCAGGACATCTAACTTCTTTTCATTCATAACATCAGCAATCATCTCTTTCTTATCATCCGCACTACATCCACGCACATTCAAACAATCCAGTTTTATAAAGTTTTTCTTCTTCTCTTTTTTAGTAAATGTGTACAGAAGAAGGGGTTACTAGCCCATTGCTCCCGGCATTTTAGTCGCCTCATACGACACGCATGGCTTACGGAGGAAAGATTCTTTTCCACTTCCCCATGGACAATAGAGAAAATAAAAAGAACAAGAGCTATTAAGAAAAAGAAGAAAAATCTAGATGTGTGTATGTATATATATGCATGTGCATGCCTGTGTAGTGTGACCTAAAGTGTAAGTAGAAGTAGCTAGATATAACTGTTATCCAGCATGTTTGAGACAGAAAAAAGACACCAGCAATTCTACCATCATGTAAAACAGTTTTAGGTTTCTGTTCCACAGTCACCTGGCAGGACAGTAGTACCTTCCTGGGTGGTTGCTGTCTACCAACCTACTACCTACAAGTGTCTACCTAAAATATCGACTGGGACAAGAGGGAGAATTGGTGTAGTTCTTAAAATGGGGATTAGTGCAGTTGAGGAACAGCATTTGTATGGATAAATGCAACAATTCACACTGCCCTCCATATATCCACCCTTGTGCTCTCATACGCCATGTTAGCTGGAAACATCAGAATTTTATGGATGATTTTTGCATGCTCTCTTGCCCGCTAACATGTCCAGTTGAATTCATGACTCGGAAAACCATAATAACATGAGTGAGTTTAGGACTCTCCTGCCATGGGTTCAAGCCCAACCCATTCTGTGATATGTGCAACATAACTCCACATGTCACTAGTTCATGCTACATTCTACTTCATGTCCATCTCCCTGTCATCTTTGATATCATTAACCCTTTCAGGGTTCGTCCCGTAGATCTACGGCTTTAAAGCCAGTGTCCAAACCGTAGATATACGCTATGAGCTCATCTCGCTCAGATAACCGGTGAGCAGTAAATTTGGGCCTAGATATGAGAGAACACCTCTATATGGTAAATGTGCACCACATAAAACAAATCCTGCAGCACACAATGCATAATGAGAGAAAAAACTGCGACCATAATTTTGGATTAAAACAGCGACTTTGCGGTGTTTTTTCGTATGTTTTATACAGTTGTATTCACGATTTCTTGGTCTCATTTGATAGAATGGAATGTGTTACAGAAGTAGATATTATTTTGATTGGTTTTAGTACTGAAAATGGCTTGAAACTGAACTCAAATTAGCAGAAATGTTCAATTTTTTCTGATGTTCAAGAGTAAACAAATGTTGTCACGAGTCTAATATGCATCAGCTGGTGGGTCTAATATACGTTCATTTTGATTATAATAATAATAATATACGTTCACAAATGTGCTGATATTATTTATACAATTATTACAACATTGCATAACAGTAATCTTCTATTTTTTTGGTGTGAATAAAAAATCAAAATGAAATTCATTTGTAGAGCCAGAAAACATAACTAATGAACAGAGGAAATGTTAGTTTAGTGCCAGGAATGCCTACATTGTTTATTCTGGATCCTATTTTGAAATTGGAATATTTTGAACTCTGTGTTAAATTGGCCAAATTACCAATTTCCGATCATTTTATTGGGTAGTTGAAACATTTGACTGGGCGATTTCTTGTGCTCAATCGATAAAATAGAAGTAATACTAGCGAAATAGCTAAGAATTTGGTCAACTGGAATAAAGTAATTGGCCTAAAAAGAGTCAAATTCAGCAAAATCACAGATGCATAAATATCGCTGACGCATCAAAATTCACAAGTGTAATTTCGTCAGTTTTCCATCAAATTTCGTACTTTTTGCTTTATTACCTTCAGAAAAAGATTCTCTACCATTTCATAAGAAAAAATTTCATTTTTTTTTTTTTTTTTAATTCTCGGACCCTGGCTGTCACTCTGAGATTTGGCCTCTGGACCCTGAAAGGGTTAAAACATTAAATCAAGGTTTCACTGAACAGTAGAACCCCCGTATCCACTGATTCAGTATCTGCAGTTTGTTATTCACAGTTTACCATGGCCCGAAAATGACCCTTAATTTTGCTTAATAATGGCCCCAAAGTGCAAAAGTAGTGATGCTACCAGTTCTTCAGAGCCTAAGAGAAACTGTGAAATGCTTCCCATCAGTAAAACAGGGCTAATTCTAGACTTATTTTGCATAATTTACCAATTAAACTTTATCATAGGTATGTATGTAAACAAAAAATGACTTTATATAGGGTTCGCTACTATCCATGGTTTCAGGTATCCATGGTAGGTCTTGAAACATATCCCCCGTGAATACGGGGGTCCTACTGTATTTACATAATATACATGAATAATTGTGCATCTTTTTTTTTTTTTTTTTTTTTTCTTTTTTACTAAAAATGAAATATTAGCAGTGTCACTCACCTTACATTGCATGTAATATAATTGTGTATCGTTTTTGTGGGTATTTGATTTTAGCAGATAAGTGAGAAAAACTTTCGTAAATCAAATGTTTAATTAAAAAACAAATTGTCATAGATTTAAATATTGACTTAAGATCACAAATACACTACAGTAAAGCCTCGATGCAGCGGACTGTTTTCAGTGCTGTCAAACATAACAGTAAATGCATTTAAGTATTCTAGTGTGTAGTTAATATAATAATGCATACAATTTGCAGATTTACTACAGTAAACATTGAAAATAAATCAGTTAAAAGTAAGATTTACCCAGTGGATTTTTGGCCATTATGTCAAATTTTTTTTTTATATTGAGGATTTAATGTAGTTAAATGAACTTGAGATAAGTCAAAATGAACAACTGTCAGTGAATAAACAGGAATGGACCTGTTATCTGTCGGGACGATGGTTTGAGTCCCCTACCACATGACTTTAATCCTTTGAACAAGTAGGATAATAAACAAATTTGATAAAAGAAGGTATAGTATATGTAGTTAGTGAAGGTTTTGTAATTTTTACTATTATTTTTTCTTCTTCACAGAGATAATAAAGAAGCCCAGGCCAAGAAATTTTATTGAACTGTGAAATGGGGTTTAAAGTTCTGGATTTTAAGATCTCAGGAGCCAAGAGATTTCTTCTGAAATATTTTGTGAAAATATTGCTTTTATAGTGTCCGTTTACAAAAATTTTAATGGTGTTTTAAGCATTTATTTTTTTAATAGAGACTTTATTTTTCATTTCTCGTGAGAATGTTATACATCAAGACCAAGAAATTATAGAAGCGACATGTGATCTGACTTTTAGTGATGTTGAATTCGTTGTTCAAAATAACTTCCTGAAATAAGTTAAATTTACTTTGCTGCTTTAAGCAGCAGCTGATATTGCAACTTCTCTTATAAGAATTAGAATAGGTCAGAATTGTTACACATTGTAACACATGAGCTAGACATGTTCATGCAAAGAGCCATGTTGGCTGTACAGTTAAACTGGAATTCCCAACTTGCTCCTTTATTGACCTCATTTTCTGAAGAGGTGTGTTTCAGGGTTTGCTGCTGGAGTGAATAAAGTTCAACCTGTTATGTTTTCTGAGTACCCTGATTGAAATGAATCTTGCTAATATCTGATTAGTTTGTAAGATTTGCAATATATGCATCTCCATTCTGTATAAATTTGAAACTTTTTTTGTTTGAGAATAGTGCAATGAATTTGCAAGCATATAAAATTTGTGATTACAGTTATATAGCAAAAAAATAGATATATAACAGGATTTGGTCATCTGTTTAGTGAATGGCAAGCTCGTCTTACCAGTATTACCGTTACATAATGCTTCCAGTTTTGAAAAACAAGTTATCACTACTCCCAAATAACTAGGCTTGTTGCATATAAAGTGGTGGTTGTCTCACTATGTGAGGTACTCGCACTTTAAGAAAGTCTCTTAGTGTGTAGTTTTGTTGATTGTTCCTTTATTTTAATTTGTTTTAATGTCACAGACCCAATTATTAATCCTCCTATGCCTGCTTTCTTTGGACTAGGGTAGTATAATAGTTTATAAAATTTAGATTAGTAATGTGAGATTTAGGATCTGCAGTAAACAGTTAAATAACTGATTACTGAGCTTATGGTCCCCATATCATAAATTACTGTGTACAATATAGTTTTCCAGAATTTCAGGGCTTTTGGGCTTGACCATTAACATGTGTAAAGCTAATACTTCCTGTTTTGCTCATTTTCCCATTGGAGTTATATTTGTTTGGTTGAGGTTTATTTAGCATCCTATTGGTTTTTTTTCTTGGGAGGATTAGAATTTTTTTTTTTTTTTTTTTAAATTACCCAGGTACAGAATAGTTTTTTATATTCTTTTAGCCACAAAAGTTGGTTTACTAATAATTCTTTTCTTATTCAATATAATAAGTTACATCACTGGATTAGTCTTCCAGAGAGAATGGTGTAGTGCACAAAGTCAACTAAATTGTGGCTCGTGCCAATTTACATATATTTTGTTGCTTTATTTATTAGTTTTTCTTTAAAAAAAATTCTGTTGTAAGATTCTTTTCTACATACTTTAGTCACAGATTATTGTATTTTGTTAAGATTTAATAAATTATTAAAGTTTTTCTACATATTATGTATCAGTTATTTACCTGTAATTACACTTATGATAATGCTCAATTAACTTTCTGGACCTTGTTAATTTTAATTATCTGCACTCTAAGTAATGTTCATACTCCTGTACTTGTCACATGAGCATTCTATTCCAGCACTTATCACTACTTTTTCTATCCACCCATATTTATTATAAGTAGTGAAACCTCAATTTAATGGACTAGTAGAGAAAGAGGGTGCTTGGTAATTTTGACTGCCTGTTAAATCCCCACAATGATTGTTTTTGACGATTTTGGCAGTGGACAACTCTGGATTTAACCCTTTGGGGGTCGGTGCCGTACTAGTACGTTTTACGAGCAGGGGTTGGTGCCGTACTAGTAGGCCCAAATTCTAGCGGCCTCAATTTAAGCAGAAAACGTCTGGTAGGCATACATATGAAAGAATGGGTCTGTGTGGTCAGTGTGCGCAGTATAAAAAAAATCCTGCAGTACACACTGCATAATGAGAGAAAAAAAACTGCGTTTTTTTTCGATTAAAACAGCGACTTTGCAGTCGATTTTCGTATGGTATATATTGATGTATTCTCGTTTTCTTGGTCTCATTTGATAGAATGGAAGATATATTACAGAAATAGAGATGATTTTGATTGGTATGACAATGACAAGTACCTTGAAATTGAGCTCAAAGTAGCGAAAATGTTCGATTTTTGACGATGTTCAAGAGTAAACAAATCACACTATGCCTCCAATACACATCAACTGGCGAGTCTTATATTCATGCACAAGTGCTCTGATATTATTTGTACCATTTTTACAATGATGCAGTTGTATACATAACAGTAAATCTTCTATTTTTTGTGAGAATAAAAATTCAAAATGAAAAGCAAAAGTAATGGAACAGGGGCCTGGAGACGTGACTAATGAACAGAGAACATGTTATTTTAGTGCCAGGAATGTCTGCCTTGTTTATTCTGGACACTATTTTGAAATTGCCATCGTTTGAAATTTGTGTGAAATTGGAAAATTGCCATTTTCTGACCAATATTTTGGGTAGATGAAATTGGTAAATAGGCGGTTTCTTGTACTCAATCGATAGACAAAATGGAGTTCTAGCGAAATAGCTATAATTGTAGGAGACTGAAACATTGGAATTTGTCGAAAATAGGGCTCAAAGTGGGCAAAATCGCCGATGCGTAAGTGTCATGGCTACCGCTAACTTCGCGAAAGCATAATTCCGTTAGTTTTCGATCAAATTTCATAATTTTGGTGGCGTTATGATCGGAAAAAGATTCTCTATCATTTCATAAGAAAAATTAATTTTTTTTTCCAAAAATTTTTCGACCCCAGGAACACTTTCCTGAGAAGGCCTGTCGACCCCCAAAGGGTTAATGGACTTGTCAAATCTAAAATAAATTTACCTAGTGGACTTAAACAATAAGACAGTTCTGGATTTAACCCTTAAACTGTCCACACGTAGATCTACGTTGACGTGCGTAGCGTACTGAATATTTTGAGAAAAATAAATTTTTCTTTTTGCTTAAAATAAAGAGCGCATTTTTTTTGGCATCCCCGAATTTTGTAATACTGCGCACACTGAGTGCACAGACCCATTCTCTAATGTCTAGGCAACTCAGGCTTATCGTGGCTAGGTTAAAACCATTTAAAAAGAAACGCAGATCTACGTTCGGAGCACTACGCATGTCAACATAGATCTACATGTGGACAGTTTAAGGGTTAACTGACTGTTTGGATTTTCTCCAATTTCTGGATTTTGTTCAGACAACAGATTTTGTCCAATAAATTGGTTTAACTTTGTATTGCTGGTTAAGGGCTCTTGAGCTGAAGAACTGGAATTACCCCCCAATTCATTGGATTGAATAGGATTACGTTGTTTCCCTAGGCACTTGTGGGTTTAGTTCTTCCTATTAAATATAAAAAAGAAAAGCTTTCATTTTTCTTTTTAGGTCACCCTACCTCAGTGGTATACGACCGGTGTGTTATAAAAAAAAATCAGACACCTTAATAAGGTATCCCTGAAGGAGTACCTTTTAAGTGGTTGTCAGTTATTTTTCTTCCCCCAAAGTTTAATTTTTACTGTATCTCGTTTAGAACACGAGAAGGCCTCGTCTAACTGGCTTCAAACTTTCAGCACTGGTGTACTATGTAATTAGAACAAGGTTCATGCAACTATTGGCATGTGCAGGTGTCCTGTTATCAGTATTATATAACCCACTCCAAAATTCTTGGAATAGATCCAATAGCTTTCAAAAGCCTCATCTGCTTGACTTGAAATATTCAACACTGGTGTACCCTACTTAGAACAGGGTGAAAAGGATAACTTAAGTGTGTAATTGCCAATTTAAGTGAAATTTTTCACATCAAGTATGCTTAAGTATACTTTTCTTGAATGCCTCACTGTATAACCCCTGTGGTTTAGCGCTTCTATTTGATTATAATAATAATCTTGAATGCCTTCAGTCATTAATGGCTGATGCATTTTATGGATCAGATAGTACTCAATAAATGTAGCTTGTATAGGTGCAAATTTGCCAATATACAGAATAACATAAAACTAAATCTTTGAAATTCATCAGATAACTGGAGAATGCCTCTTCCAAGTGACCTCGATTAGACTGTCAACGAAAAGAAGAGTTGCATGTACTTTGAGCTGTGTATATTTTAATTTGAGAATTTTATTAAATTGGAGAAAGAGTAGAGAATGCTTCTTTTGAAACATTGTTTTTAATGCCAGAATTTGTGAATGCCTCATTCAATTGGCTTCAAACCTTCAACAAGAACCTTTGGATTGAGATTGGATGGTGTAGGTTCCAACTTTAAAAATCTCATTTTACCTTTTTTGCTGGCCATGTCTAACTCTTCAAGAGGGGTCCTTTGTTGAGGGAAAATAGCTGTTGATCCAAATAACTGGACATTTTGTCTCCTTCCTCAGACTGAATCTAAATGCCCCCACCCTATGATGTACCTTTAATATTTTGACTACTGGTAACACCATGGGTATGCGTTGCATAATAAAAATATTAAATCTGTAGGGGAAGGAAGACGGGGTAGGGGATGTCCTCAAAAAGGTTGGAGGGAGGGGGTAAAGGAGGTTTTGTGGGCGAGGGACTTGGATTTCCAGCAAGCTTGCATGAGCATGTTTAGATAGGAGTGAATGGGACCTGATGAGCTGTTGGAGTGTGAACAGGGTAATACAGTGGACCCCCGAGTTTCGTAAAAACTTCACTCCTGAAGTCTGCTCAAGTGCCATTACCGAACGAATTTACTCACTTAAGGAAAAATGTCACGTAGGTTAGTCTATTTCAGACCCCCAAAAATACTTTTCCACAAGCACTTACAATATTATACTTACATAAATGTACGATTTCCGGGGTTTACGAAACTCGGGGGTCCACTGTATTTTGTGAAGGGATTCAGGGAAACTGGTTAGCTGGACTTGAGTCCTGGAAATGGGAAGTACAATGCCTGCACTTTAAAGGTGGTGTTTGGAATATTGGCAGTTTGGTGGGACATCTAAACTGTCATATCTAAGCGCCTCTGCAAAGACAGTGATTATGTATGAGTGGTGGTGAAAGTGTACGGTAGGGTTATTATTGAAAGAATTAGAGGTAAGACAGAGAGTAGGATTGCAGATGATCAAGGAGGCTTTAGTGTGGGTAGGGGATGTGTAGATCAAGTGTTTACATTGAAGCATATATGTGAACAGTTTTTAGATAAAGGTAGAGAAGTTTTCATTGCATTTATGGATTTAGAAAAGGCATATGATAGTGGATGGGGGAGCAATGTGGCAGATGTTGCAAGTGTATGGAATAGGTAGTAAGTTACTAAATGCTGTAAAGAGTTTTTATGAGGATAGTGAGGCTCAGGTTAGGGTGTGTAGGAGAGAGGGAGATTACTTCCTGGTAAAAGAAGGTCTTAGACAAGGAATGTGTAATGTCACCATGGTGGTTATTTTTTTTTTTTTTCTACAAGTCTGCCATCTCCCACCAAGGCAGGGTGACCCAAAAAGAAAGAAAATCCCCAAAAAGAGAATACTTTCATCATCGCAGTCAGAATGATAACAAATTTCCACTCTAGACAGCATACTCCACCAATATTCAAAAGTCTCAAACTACTCACCGTAAAGAACATTCATACTTACTCTTGTGCCTACTACATATATAAAACTTTACACTCTAATATAAACCCTCTGCTCAAAACTCTCCTCACCAACTTTAATAGGACCCATGACCACAACAACGACACAGATCACTTTTTTATATACCCGTGTTCATATCAACCTATGTAAAAATTCTATGCACATAAAGGGCCCCAGAATCTGGAATTCATTACCAGTAAATATTAAGATAATCTTGTCTGAAAATCAATTTAAGACTCAACTCAAAACCACCTACTCACCCAAACCTAAATGATCATGCTATAAACTACTTTGAAAAATGCTCATTGTTACTTTCCTATACGATAATCTCAATTTTTAATAATATGTTACTATTATGTTACCCCTACTCATATTATAAGTTAATGTCAAAAATGCTCAATGTTATTTTCC